>PVJL010000980.1:0-27385 GCA_004026885.1 Lyroderma lyra | reverse complement strand
AGCTTGGTTATACTATTTCCCTGGTATTAGGAGACAAAGGAGGATGCTAGCCGCCCTCCAGAGTCTGGTCACTGGCATCCTTGGCTCAGGCAAAGTGGATTTTGAGGCAGGAGTACGGCAAAGCTGGGAAAGAAGCTGTCAGCCACAGTGTGCCTTGACATTCAGACGTGTTCTGTTCCTTGGGGATTTCTATATTTGGCCAGACTGCAAGGTATTGAGGTAGATGAAACAGAAAAGATCTGAACACTGCACCGTGTATTTTTTCTCTTACAGTCCTATATCTCAAAAAAAAAAAAAAATGCAATTTAAAATGCATGTGAGAAAAAGTATGTTTGAAAGTTTCAAAAAATAAAAGAAAGACCAAGAAGTACTTTTAACTAATATATATTAAAGGTTATTTGCCTGCATAGATAATGTGGTCTTGTTGCTAGGCAACAGAGACACCAAGACAATGGTAGGCCAGGAAGATAGAGGAACTCATGAGTGTGTTAGTGTGAATTCTTGTCACAATAGGAACCAGGATGACAAGCTTCTCCTGTAATGGGAAATGGCTAAAATTTACATACGATGGACGAGAGAGGTGAAACATCTTCTTTTATTTGCCTAATATACCCAATTCTTGCGTGATACAATTTAAAGCAAAATGGCCTATTTATCCGAGGAGAGATTTTTTCCAATCTTCTAGCTTGTATTTGATGACTATTTGTGAGAGGAGTCACAAGATTTTCAAGTATGTTAGACAACGATCATGGGTAGAAGCAAAGCTTGACTATCTTTGCAGTGTGAATATGGTGTATTCTGAATTAGAAACAGGGACTCCAGGACTCTATTCATCACTCATCTAGCAAAGAAATGTGATTGTCACTTAAAAGTGACATTTGATAGATGATGGCAGATGTTAAAGTATATCTCATATCATAGATTTTATAGTTTTTTCACAGAAGTGTGAGCACTGTCCATTTCAGAAATCCTAAGGATTTGAGGCACTTGGTATGCAGGTTTTTATTCTAGATTCCCACAGCCTTTACGATTCTAATTTATTATTCTTACTACTAAAAAGTTGTATGAGAAGCAAAGAAGATAAGTCCCCTCCTCCCAAAAAATGTTGGAGAAATTGAACAGAGGGCTTTTTTATTATTTTAGGGAGGAGGAACAAAAGCTGTCAGGAAAAGGTTGAAATTCATTCTGCCAGTGGCCTCAATTTATTTACAAGAAAGTTCATATCATAAAAATTGAGGAAGGTTATTTATCAATTGTCAATAATATACATATTGCATAGAATTATTTCCTCACTGAGGAGCTCAAATTACTGAACACAGTAATACCTTACAGTCATGGTTTTAGGATTTCATGAGATTATGAAAGTATCACATTTGACAAAGAGTGAAATTGTTTCATATATATATGGGCTATTTGAAAAATATCCAGCCCTATGATATGAAAAATAGAGGCATTTATGGTATATATACAGGGTCCAGCACAAATAACACCCCTTTTTTATGAGCTAGTAATCTATACCAAAATCATAAGCATGTAATTCTGTAACATAACAATATCATAACTACATTAACATAACTATTTTAAAAAGGGTGTTACTTCTGGCTACCTTGTATCTATAGAACTTTAGTTCAATCCAAAATAGCAGCTACCCAGGTTCCCCATAGAGTGTGAACATAATGATGTGTAAGTCCCATTCGTATATATACTCTCATTCACAGAGAGTGGCCTTAAATTTTAGTTACATTCCAAAGTGATTCAAATTGAATTATCATCTAACTGGCCTAAGGATCCAATGATTTGGAAGAGCCAGTGTGAATGACTACAAAAAGGGGCCAAAACAATGGGGAAAAGTTCTCTGTGGTAGCTTCTTTCATTCCATAACATCACTAATAAATTCCAGAATTTATAAACAAATCATTACCTCAATTCCACTTCTATGTCTATACCCAAAATACCCAAAGACTCGAATACATGCTTGTAACCAATGTTCATAGCAGCATTATTCACAAGAGCCAAAAGGTAGAAACACCCCAAGTGTCCATCAACAGACAAAGGGATAAACAACATACAGTGGAATATTATTCACCCTGACAAAGGAAATTCTGAAACATGCTACAGCATGGATGAACCATAAAGACATTATGCTAAGTGAAATACGTCACAGCGAAGAAAAAAAACAAAAACAAATAATGTATGATTCTAGTTATATGAAGTACCTAGAATTAGTCAAATTTGAAGAGACAGGATGTAGAACAATGATTGTCAGCTGCTGCAGAACAGATGAATGGGGCATTACCCTTGAACAGGTACAGAGTTTCAGAATGAGACCATGAAAAAGTTCTGGAGGTGAGTGGTGATGAGTGCACAATAATGTGAATATACTTAGTGCTGCTGAATTGTACCCTTAAAAACAGTTAAAATGGTAAATGTTATGTTACGTATATTTTGCCACACACAGAAAAAAGAATACTTATGAGAAAAAAAGACCATCTCATTCTAACTCAACACTTGAATTATTCCTTACTGAAATTGGGCTCTTCTGCTTTTTGTTCTCCTGACCTCAGTTTCAAAAATATAATGATGGTGTCAGATTGTGCTTAATTTAAACTATGGTAGGACACTGCAAGGTCAGTTTCATAATTTCATCTCCTGGAAATGTTTCTTTCTGTTGTGTTCTTGAAGCATTATCTGTGTGTCTGTTTACTTGCTAAGGCCAGCCACATGCTTGGGGCTGAACTGAGATGTCAAGAGACAAGCCCAGTTTCTCCTGCCCTGGTTGGAGCTTGTAGGACAGATGGCAGGGTACAGACAGCAGGTCCACAGGCTGGACAGATGGCCTAATCTTTATTCTCAAGCAGAATGCTAGTCCTGGGAGTTTGGGTCAATTATACCAGACTATTGATGAGTCAAAGTTTCTGTTATTAAGGGAGAAATGAGAGTTACAGCGGCCTCTCAGGAAAATAGTTAATTAAGCTAAGAGAATGGCGAAACCACGTTTATAGGTGTGGGGCACCCAGAAGACCGGTAGGACAAAGCACTCTAAATATCCTTTTGACACTGTGTCTAGTCACGGTCAAGTTTCCTGCTAAGGGGTTAGCAGTGCTAGCAGCTTCATTTCTCAGTGAGTGAACATCCACAATCATCAAGCATCCTTCAGACTTCAGCCATACCCGTCACAAAATGTCATTCTGTTTTAGTTGAAGTCAGATCTAAAATTAAACTGGACTTAGTTAACATGGGGGATGTGTACTCCAAGTTTGCTCTTTGAATTTGATACAAGAAGTAAAGAGAACAAAAGAGGTTGATGGGACTACTTGGAGAACAGCTTAAATTGTCTTCCAGGTTTACATTAGGAATCCTAATTTTAGCTGGTGACTTCCTACCTCCTATCTTGACTACTACTTGGAAATTTAAAGAGTTTTGTTTTTCTTGTGTTTGTTGTTTTTTTTTTTTTAATTCACCTGTAAGCTCCTACTATTCTTCTATGCTCTAAGAAATCCACAAGGAAATGGAATACCATATTCAAAGCTGTTGCGTGGCCCCTGATTTCGAGAACACATTCTCATCAGTTTTGGTTCCTAAGAGTTCAACTCCCATCAGTAACAAACCCAAGTTCTGGAAATGTGCTGGGGGACTGCTGCTGAGCAGGACTCGGGCTGCGTTCTTTTACGGGCCACCTGCTGTGTCTGAGACAGACACGCTTCAGACACTCATCTTTTGATTCTCAGATGGTTACACTCTGCTGGTGGACACATCCTGGAAATGAATCACTTTTCAAGAAGGATAATCAGTATGGCTTATTAGGATTTACATTTGTGGAGGGTTTTAAAAATATTATTATATTGTAAAATTGACCTTTACTTCAAGGGTATACATTTCTATGTATTTTTACTTGAATCATTATGTTTTGTCAACATTTGCAATGCACATGAGCTGAATCACTAGTCCACAGTTGACAAATAAATGAATACAATTTTTGTAAGTTAAAATTTCCATAAAATGTCGCTTATAAAAGTAGTAGAAGATAATAAAAATGAAGGCCTTAAGTTTTATAGAATATATGTTTCAGGATTTGTTTGTAACAGGTCAATAACCATTTGCTAAGCAGACAGTAATGTATGTCCCTAAGAGGATAACAGTAAAGGGTTATAAAAACAGAGGCTTTGCTTCCCTATAAGTTTATTACTATTTTAAAACAGAAGAAATACACAAATCAACATTTTAAAAATATAAGAAAGAACATGATTAAGTGCCCAAATCAATACAACGAGTAAGAACTGGAAGAATTCACAGGAGGTCAGTGTGGGTCACGTTGCGGGACCCTCTCTGAGAAGGTAGGATTTGGGGCAAAGCTCTCGTAACACATTTGTCCACAAACAGCCCTGCCTGTCCCTTGGGCTCTGACAGACTTAGAACAGCTTCATTCCTATGCCAAAGGCAACCCTGTCAGTTGGTTCTAGTCACCAGCCAAGCAGTAGCAGGCCCTGGAGCATGAGTGCTGCAGGGAGCAATAGGCGATTTATTTATTAAGTGAAATCGAGATTGGCAAAATGGAGCGGAATCAGCAACAAGCAGCTTCGTAGTCTCTGAGAAGCTCTTTTCAGGGCCGATTCCTGAGCCCACAGCCCAGACCTGGTGATGGATAAAGTCTGAGGCAGAGCACAGAAATCAGCTGTTTTACAAGCTCCCCCAAGTGATTTTATTGTGCAGTCGAATTTAAGAACCAGGCTAGACCAAGCTGGGGGGCAATGGCAAAAAATCTAATTTCTTCAAGAGATCAACATTTATATAATTTTACAGACAACTGAACCACTTGATAATTTTGTTTTATTTTTCTTGCTTCCCAAATATTTTAGCATTGTTAAATGTCTTCTTCTAGGCCCATGCATGTGGTTAAGGCTAGTAACATTGTGGAAACTCTCTGCTCTGTGGATTACAACTGCTGCCCTATCTGAGGCTCCTAATGGAGACTTGATGTGGGCTGGATATTAGCTTATCAGTCACCATCTTTTCCTCTCCTTGTTGTGGCAGTTCAAATCACCTCATCTCTTCAAATTATATTAGATATGACTGTGTTCAGATGCTCTGCCTTAATAGCATTTACCTAACAGAACGCAGCACTACCAACTCTTGAGAGGAGTGATTTCTCCAACCGGCAGCTTTATGAAGCTTCAGAAGTTGGCACAGATGCCACACTGCACTAACAAAAGATTCCCTATAAGGGCTTTTGTGATCAAACATAAGACAGGCTTTGTCTATAAATGAAACAACAAGGACAGGAAACATCTTGGCTGTTAGCACAGGGGCAAGGCTCCTCCGCAAACACAGAATTCAGAGAAATAAACAAGAGAGGTTCCTAGGTATTAAGAGCTTGTCAAAACCCCTGCTGGAAGAGGTGCCTCATATGTCTCCTGACCTCCAAGACTGAAATGAGGACAGGGAAGTAATCTAATAAAAACTTCTGCATTCTCTGGCTGCTAAAAAGGATAATACCACCTACAACTCAAGGATACTGTAAGGAGAAATGTGACTGCCACGTAAAGTACGATTAAGAGGTCAACAGAGTAGCCACAATTGAGATTCACATGTTCTGGCCAATGCTATTCCATTAGCTAAACTCTCTCTTCACAAAGGAACCTCCTCTTTTTCTAACTTTCTTATGAAAAATTTCAAACATATCGAAATGCAGACAGAATAGTCTAATGAGGACCCATGTGACAATACATCAATTTCAAGAAGTTTTAAATCACAGTCAGGCTTATTTTATACTTACCCTCACCCCTTTCTCCTTTCTACATTATTTTACATCAAATCTTAGATTTATCAATTAATCTGTAATGATTTAGTATGTATTTTTAAAAGACAGAAACTTAAAGGTAATTAATACCATGATCACATTTTAAATTAACAAAAATTTCAATGATCTCATCAGTATTCAAATTTTCAGTTGTCACATAGTTAAATACTTTTTATAGTTTGTTTAAGTCAGGATGCAAATGGGGTCTGCACATTTCAAGTGGCTGATATTTTCCTAAGTTCTATCAACTGATAGATTTCTCTTCCTTCGCTTATTTTTATTGCAATTTATTTGCTGAAAAACCTATCATGTGGCCTGTAGAATCACTGCTTTTCACACTGTAATGCATACACATCTCCTGGCACTTGCACATATGCAGATTGAGTCAGTAGACCCAGGATGGGCCTAAGATTTTACATTTCTAACAAACTTCAGTGATGCTCTTGCTGCCACTTGAGTCTCCAGACTATAGTGTATCCCACGATCTGTATTTTCCTGACTGAAATTTATAGTGTATGTATTTTAACGTGCTTCTCTTCTCTCTGCATTTCCTAAATTGGTAACAGAGCTCAGAGATTCTGTCAGATTTAGGTCTCTCCTCCCTCCCTCCCTCTCTCGTTTCCTTCCTTACTTTCTGTCTTCTTTTTTGTATAGAAATTGTGTGTTTTTTTTCTTTAATTGGGAAGCACATAAAACATGTTTTGTTGTCTCTTTGTTTATGATGCTAGTAGCTTGACTTTCAAGGCCTATATTCATTAATTCATCACAGGTTACAAAATAGTGACGTTCTGATTCTCTCATTTCTTCTTTGTTTATTGGCTCAAATAACACCATAAAGACAAATCTACCCCCATCTACTATTTAGTTACCTAGTGATATAGTTCATATAAGAATCCCAGGAGCAAGAATTTTATTCTTTTCCTTCATTTACCAATTTTCAAAATAATGAGTTGGCTTACTAATATCTTTCAATGGTAACTAATTAGTTCTTTTTTTTTTAATTTGGTGGTTGGATTGTTGTTGCTGTTGCCGTTGCTTTTAGATTCATTATAAACTCATGAATTTAAACATATCTGATGTATTTTAATTCATTTCAGTTGTTATCTTCATATGGAAGATTATTCAGGTTGGCCTCTGAGTCCTTTTGACATCACCCTAGTGGTTGTTTATTGCTTTCTTGCTCTTTTGAATAACAAGATGTTCCAGACTTGACTTGTGTTACATTTCCAAATCTGCAACCAACCATTTCTCCAAATGCCATTGTTTCTTTTTTCAGTGGAAACTGGTATTTTAAGATGATAATCTGGGTGCTAAAATGCTCATTGTCACTAGGTTAATATAGTGGAAACTTTTTAATATATTCTTCAGTATTTTCATATAGAAATATATATGTATACATATACATACAAGTATTTAATACTATTACTGCATTGCAATAGTACGCAGTAATAGTATGAAGCAATAAAAAATCCACTAGGGTTGTATCAAAAGACTCAGAGGACAACTCAGAAAATGATGTCTTATTTCTACTGAACTTCAGAAATATATAAATAAAACTTTTTCTGATTAGTTTTATTAAATGTACCATGTAAATAAAAAGCCTCATTCTTACAGTAATGAATACTTTGCAATAAAAAGTCAGGACAAACCTTAAACAAATAACTTCTTCTAAATCCAGTATGATGATCTGAAAAATAGTTTCCTTATAGGGCAAAGTTATCATTTACCGAGTATTGACCAGAAGCCAGGCACTTCACGTACATTTTCTGAATGAATCCATATAGCTACATTTTTAAGTAAGGACTGTTTGCCCCATAAACAAGTAAACTTTTCCAAGGTGACACAGCTGGGCAAGTGTCTGAGTCAGGACTTTATCACAGGTCTCTGACTCCATGCTTTTAACCTAGAGCGTAAGTGGCAAGTACATGAGGAAATGAATATATGGTGCCTTTGGCCCAGTGCTTGACGAATGGTGTTCAGTAAAAAGTACGTTACCGGTAACAGAAGTGGCCCTGGGAGATCTGCATGTGGCATTTGGAATGAGAGATGAGGGGGTGGACGGGGGAGAGGAGACCAAACAGCTTGCCGCTTTGCCAGGGCTTCTGACCTATTGACACGCCTCTCACTTATTTCTCATGTTGGGCCTAACCCATGTGTCCACATGACAGATGCTCTTATGTCTGAGCTCAAGGTCAGCCCTCAAGAGTTCAGACTGGCACCTTCTGTCATGCTGTCCTTTGAATATGCTCAGCAAGTGGCAGGAGTCCGGAGGCAAGCCTGCTTTGGCCTCTTCCCCTACGTCGCGTGTCATTAGCTGCTACACAGCTTTTTGTTCAAAACAAAATTCACAAAACTGACAGATTCATCTGCTAATGTTGGGAGACATCAGAGACAATTATAGGCAACCTCCAAAAGGCAAGTAGGGTCACTTTTTACAAAGCAGGATGAAGAAAAGAAAAATAGTCTTGTCATTAAAAAGGACAAATACATTTTCCTCTCTGCAGGCTCACCCCAGGAAAATAGAGAGATTTATATTAGTACATAGTTTCATTATGATTGCTTTGAATAATTTCAAATCAAAGCATTGCTCCCACACACAGCCAACCTATCATTAACCATTTCGAGCGAGAGAACAGTGTTTCCCACTGTAAATGACATCTTTATAATGACAGAAAATTTCCTCGTAAAGCACAAAGTTTGTACACTCGTTCAAGATAGCAAATAATCACGTGCATTATTTAAAATCACCTGGAGATGAGTGGTTGGTTTGTTTTCATTTGAATTCAGACCTGGAGAATTCTGGGATCTGGTTTTTCTGAGATACCCCTAATGTACTCGAGTTCTTGAGAAGAGAAATACAGATTTACTTGTGTTTGAGGAAAACCAAAGACAGAGGTTTAGGGGCATGGTCCCCCATGACCACCCTTACCTCAAACAAACTGAGAGTTTAGGCCAAACGGGAAAGTTTAGAGTTCACACGAGACCACCGTCTCTCCTGTTACCAACTGCATGTTTTGGGGTGGGAGAGCCCCCTGAAACTGCCCTCAGGTTAAGTAATTTGCTAGGACTCAAAGAAGTCACTGAAAACCATTGTACTCATGGTTACAGTTATTACAGGGAAAGGACACAGATGAAAATCAGCCAGGGCGAGAAGTGCCTAGGGCAGAAGTACCAACTTCAGAGCTCCCATCGGCCTTTCCCTGCGGAATCACGGTGTGTTACTTTCCCAGCACCAATGTCTGACAGCGTGGACAAAACACTGCCAGCCGGAGAGACTTGCTAGAACCTCTGTGTTCAGGGCTTTTGTTGTGGCTTTATTGCATAGACATGATTGATTGCCCGCTTGGCCGATCTCAGTCCCCAGTGTCTGAGCATCACTGAAAGTCACCGCCCTAAAGCACACTGTCGTCTTTCTGGCGTGGCCAGCCCCTACCCTAAATGATATTGTTAGCTTAGGACCACTCTCAGACCTACTTGGGTAACGTTCTTTAGTGCACAGCTACATTATATAGGAGGGTTGGCATGGGATAAGACCAACTGTGTTGAAAATCAGGATTCTACTAACAAGAGCTCCTTGCCAAGCACCAGGTCAAGCATTTTACAAATATCTCATCTAATCCTTACACGTTCTGGGAGGCAGGTCCACCTAGTAGTTCCACAGTGCTGATGAAGAGAACTGAGGTTTTTGGAGACTAAGTTGTACAGCAGCATCATACAGCCAGTCCATGGGAGGGCCCGGGCTAGCGCTCACTGCCGCGTGGCGCCCATGGCCTTCCCATGGTGCCTGCCGAAGGGAAAGCATGGCTGCCCCACACACAACTCCAAGGGCCACCATTATTTCTGTCTTCTCTGAGAAGATTGCCTGCTAGAACTGGGCAGCCCAGCAGCCCCGAGGCAAAGGGCCAGCCTGGCAGACTCACTGCCTAAAGCGAAAAAAAGGGACTCTTGGCGAGACTTTTCGGAGCAAGAACCTGCACATACAGATAATTGCAAAGGGTACAACTAAGTTCAAATGGTCCCCAATGAGTGGTTTCTCATCAAAAGGCGTACACTGGACAGAAGTGTGGGAGAGGAAGCTGTGCTCGGTTCTGATGGGTTAAATCTTAGTTGTTAAATGGTGTAAATAAGAAATATATGTTACAACTATAAATATGGGGAAGAAGTGTTGGTTTCCGTTTGATCATGCAACAACTTAGCATTTTTAAGATTTTCACATTCTTCTTTTAGTTATTGATAGTGACAGTGTTTAGCCATTCTAGCAAGTCTATTCTTTTATAGGCTGTTCTTTCCGGAATATAAAAATGGATGCTCTGAATTGTATCCTTAGTTTTTAAATTCTGGATGGAATTTTTTTAGGAGTGTTGTTTAGATCACATGCACTATTTTCATTAAGAGGTTGAGCAGCCCATATGTAAGGGTATTGGTCAACACTTTAATAACTGGTAATGCAGTTTTCATTATGGGCTTACAGATACTCTAAAAAGTTTGGGGTTTTTTTTGTTTTGTTTTGTTTTGTTTTGTTTATCTGCCTATTTCTTTTAACTGCCTGGATGATAAAATTGGGCAAACTTACTATCAATTTTTGTATTTATATGAAGAAGAAAATGTTAGCCATTGTGTTTTCTCTCCTAAGACACATCACTCATGCTACCCTTAATCTGCAATGCCCTGTGACAGTTAAGTGTTCCTAGTTTACAGTAGAAGGATCGAGGCTCAGAGTTGTTAACCAAGTTACTCAGTACCACAAAGCAGAGGGCAATCTGTGGTCAGACCGAGGTCAGTTTGCAACCAAGCCAAAGCTGTAAAGGACCACCGTTTATTCTCTGCCTAATGTCAGAATAGTAAAAGTGAATGAGAAGAATGCAAAACAAAATTTAATCCTCATTATGTATCTTCTTTTGTATTTCATTCTTATACTCATGTTCACATTATGAAGTGCAGTTGGTTGCAGTCCTTTCTGTGACCAGTTGACATTTTCATTTTCTAATTGCATTTGTTTCATTCACTTTTTTAACTAAAGAGAATTGCTTCTCATTCTAAATTTCAGCTTTTAAGGTTGAGTAACTAAAATCTCCATCATAAGCAATTCTGTTTTTCAAATTCACTGATTTAATACTTAAACACTTTCCTCTAGGGTTCTGATAAAGAAAGATGGCATTATGGTTCCAAATTGTGAGCCAAGGAAGTGTCCATTCAAGTAAGGGTCTCGCCTCCTGTGCAGGGGCTCGGCTCTCGCTGCCCACTGTGCAATGTGTGCGTGGTTCTGTTCTTGCATGAAAACACCGTGAAGGGGTGAAGGGTCACACCACCTATGAGGGCCCTAATGAAAGTGTGGTCCCAAGGGTAATGCCCTGCTTGTTCCCTTAGCTGAATTCACGTCAGGTGCTGTCTTGCAGTACTTTTAGTCTCTGCTCAGACTGCCACTGAGGGTGAAGAAGAATACTATAAATCAAGGTTTTTTTTGTCTTTCAATCACTGCCGTGAACGTGGACCACATTTCAGTCTTTGTACAAAATTTCCTCTTTCTTTATTCAACATTTATTACCCTCCACCACCCGCACCCCATCCAGTGTGTGGCCATTGTTACGATACCCAAGGCTTTAGCAAGTATGTATCAGTCAGTCATGTAATTAGACGTTTCTGTGCTGTAGGATTGATTCAGAGCCTTATTTTACATTTCACAAGGGAAACTCTGTCATGGACTTTGGTCAATCAGGGAGGCAGCAAATCTTCAATATGGAACTGATGGTGGTAGGTCACATCTTCATCCCTAAGCCGATTCAGGGGTGGACACACAGCTGCGTGACTGGGCATTGGCAACGCCAAAGGACACCATGCACTTTGTCTTCAGTGTGATGGGCACTCCCTGAAGTTGGCAATGGGACACTCTGCAAGGGAGTTGGACAGATAGGTCATGAAAGGTCCTTTAATGAGAAATGCCTGCCTCCTGAGGACAATGCTACAATTACAGATCAGTGAGGCAAAATTGTACAATATGAAGTATGAAATACGATATGAAACGTAGAGCCTGATGGTGTGAGTTCCAATGCTAGCTTATTTATCTGTGACTTTTGGGGCAAGTTTCTTAACTCCTCCAGGCCTCAGTCTTGTCATCTATAAATAGGATTAATAGCAATATCTACTATATAGGTTTATTAGAGAATTAGATAAGTTCATATTGTAAAGCATGAAGACACTGCTTGATATATAGTAAGTATTATATAAGTATATGTTAACAAGAATAGAAAAACAAATTTGATTGATCATCCTGTTGATACGTAGTAAAATTGGATCAAGATTGTCAATAATTTTCCCCTCTTTTCTCAATTATTGAAGTAGTAATTTTTGCTGGAATGCTATTACTTCAAATTAGAAGGTTTTTAACTTTAATGATGTTTTACACATTTATGAGTACTTACATACTCCATGGTCTTTTTAAGAGGACTATAAAAATAAATTAAATTTTTATAACAAGTATAGAGATACACACGCACAAGGATGTTCCTTGCTGCACTGTTCCTAACAGAGAAAAATTGGAAACCTCTTAGGTGCTTATCAGTGGAGACTGGATAAATTGGGATAGAGTCACAAAATGTGACAACACATGATGTTTAAAATAAATGAATTAGCTCTACATGAAACAAAAGGGATACATCCCAAGAACAGTGTTAAGCATAAAGAACCCCAGAAAAATGGCTTGTATATACAATAAACTTTCACTTAAAGTTTAAAAACAAGCCAAAGAATGCTAAATACTATTTTGGATGCATACATATGTAGAAATGTGTAATAAAAACACAAATATGAAGGATATGCAACAATATCAAGACGGTGATGTGAGTAAGGAGGGAAGGGATTGGAATCCGGCAGGAACAGAATGGGACTTCAAGTTCATCTAGAACATTTTCCCTCTCAAAAAATATATATACATCTGAAGCAAACATGGCAAAATGTTAACATTCGGGTTGGGATTACCTTCTTATGTTATTCTCCAATCTTTTATTTGTATTTGAATACATTGATAATAAAATAATAATTAACATGACCATTTAAATACCAAACCATAATTCTAAAGTTTCCACCCATGGCTTTTATTACTTTTTTTTTTAGTTAATTTCTTTAAAAGAATTTTAAAGCATTAACATGCCACCGATTGTGCTGGTATTTCTTATGGATGGCCCTATTTCATGAGAATTAGAGAGCGCTTTGGCATAAGGGCTCGATGCATTTTCATTATTCCAGAAAGAATTTTAATGGCCTATTGGACATCAGTGTTAATGAGTCATGTAGCTAAATCCCTAAGCAATCCTTTTAAGGATTATGTTTTTTGCTCAACAAAAATTAAAAAGCACTCTCTCACCATCTTGGATAATTCTGCTAGACAAGCATGTTACATGTTTTCAGGTGCTTCAGGGGAGCTAATATGAAAACATTTATTTAGGGTGTTTTGCTTTGCACATTTTTCCAGCAGAACTACAAGGCAACTACTCATTCCTGTGAATCTATGTAATAAATTACAATTTGAATGTTATTGATTGGAGGAACAAATAGCACCATGACCCAGATTTTTATACTGAGATGTGGCTAGTGTGTTCTGAGCTTGGCAATTCTCTGTTCATTGTGTAAATTCACTGGGACAATGACCTTTGACTACAGAATTGCAGCTTTGTGGTTAAATATGCCACCAACCTTTTTATGTCCCATGTATGGTATAAAATGGTCACTAAATTAATTTTGTCAGATTTCTGCATTCTAATTAGAAAACAATTTTTATTGGCTGGAACATGAATGTTGATAGTAGATATATTTTAAGTACCTTGATTTCAATGATATTTAGCATTGTTAAGATTATTAAACATGAAATTCATTCATATATTCTTTATTATTTATTGGCTTCTCACTACGTACTATTGGGTCCTAGAGATAGAGTGATGACCAAGACAATGCCACTCTCTTTAAATTGTTAACAATCAAGTGAATAATATAGTCAAGAAACAGGTTGTTACTTTGGTATGAAGAGACTTCACAGCTCTGGGGCTGTTTTCCTTGGAACTCCTAGCTTCAGGCACCTGAGGTGGGCTATAGAATGTCAACCATTGGCACATCTTAGATTTGGCCCTCAGCCCAATGCCCACGTCCCATCCAAAACCAATTAAATCGAATTTCTGGGGGCTGGTTCTAGGTGATGGGATCTTTTTTTAATCTCTCAAGAAAATGTGGATATTCAGTCAGGTTGAGAATCACTAATTTACAAGATAAATCCTGAGAAGTGTGTTGATTTATTTAATATGTAGGCAAGTAAGAAAGACAGAAATGCTGTGCAAGGGCATTGGCAAAACGAACTGGCTGTAAAGAAATGACCTTGGGGATCACAGCCACCAGCTATGCATCTAAGTGTAAAACAGTGTGACTTGTATTCTAGAACTGGCTCTTGACACCTTCAGATAGATAGCACGTCATACATTTTCAATTCATTTATCCCCAAACACTTAGCTAACCCTTGCTGTCTGTCAGTGATGTCAATATACGAGGGCTGTCTAGAAAGTATCCAGCTGCAAAACTGTTCTTGTTATATCGACAAAGACTGGATTTTTTTTCCGGACAGCCCTCGTGTATATATTTGTAAGCCATTTGATGTCTTAGCATCCCCAAACTCCCAGTTTAGTAATGAGAGAATTTCTACATAGTCACAATCATGTGACAAAACTATACAGAGCAGAGTACACATTGCTTACTTGGGGAGTGATGTCAGGCAAAATACCAGAGAATAGCTAAATGTTGAAGGATGAACAGGAGTTAGCAATTCAGAGACAGAAAGATTTTGAGTGTCCTTGGAGCAAAGGATGTGAGAAATGTGGCAACCAAAAACGAAGGTAGAAAACTAGGTTAGCTACCAAAGGTCAAGGGACCTCTCCCTCCTTGTTGCCACCTGGCCACAACCCTCTCTGACATGCTCTGTGTTGCTAGAAAGCTTCATTTTCCCAAGTCTTCATCAGGTTGAAAAGACCACCTGTGTGACAGTCTTTGGAATAAGACAAAAGGCAGAATTCAGGAGTTCAAAATTCTGAGAGTGGCCCAGGACAGGTGGGGACGTGGAATCTGCCTAGGTTCGTGAGGACCAGCGAAATCACAGCTATGGTCTAAAGGTTTGCAGTACTAGGTAGCCAACCTCTACGATGGAGTCCGATGATCCCTGCCTCTTACTAGTAACACCCTTATGAGATTTTCTCCATTGAGTGGGGCTGGACTTATTGACTCTCTTCTAAGGAATACAATAGGGTGGAAGTGTCATTTCTGATATTGGGTTATAAGAGAGACTACAGCTTCCATCTCTCTCTCTCTCTCTCTCTCTCTCTCTCTCTGAAGCAGATCCCTCCTTAACTAGTCCTGCAGATGAGACCATATCCATTGCTGACAACTTAACTGCAACTTAATATAGCAGCCTTGAACCATGATACTTACTTCTTAACCCACAAAGACTATGATACATTAAATATTTGTTATTTTAAGCAACTATGTTTTGGGATAATTTGTTATGCAGCAATAGATCATGAATGCAGTGACTGTTCCCTTAGGGTTTCTGTATATTCCACAACCTCTATGAAGACCTCAGAGGTTGGCTCTGAAGAGCTATTATTATTACTAACCATGATTCTCCCTTGAGAAATAAGGTTTATTTCAGCCTTAAGGTGTGTAAAAACAAGGATGAAGGACTAAGAGATTCAAATTCTGTCCTTATGCTATCAGTTTAAGAGGCAAGATGGCGAAGATTATACAGTTGCCAGCAGTATTAAGACCATCTGAGAGTGATCCCCAACCTCCTGCCTCTTGCCCCCACCCACACACTCCCAGAGTGCCGTGTTCAAAGCATGCCATATGCAAAGCTGAATGAACACTCAGGGTGGCATCTTGGAGCCTTACTACAGATCTGCTGCCAAACATAACCCTTTGTCCATTGGGCGACCCTCTTTTCATTTCTATTTTACCACAGCCCTGAAGTTTAGGATGAATTGGACTTTGTGTGTTTATGCAGCCTTTCTGGCCCACCTTCCTTTGTGTTTTAACATGATATAATTTGTTTTCTTCAAATGTTCCTGAGAAAATGTTTATATGGTGAACTACAATAGAAATTTCTTCCTGCCCAGTCTTACTCTAGCATGGAAACCAACTTGAATGGCCGAATCTACAGTGAAGATTATTAGCTGAGTGAAAACATTTCAGCCTTTGACATGCTGATTCATTTGTTTAATTAAACATTTGAGACGTTATGGTAAAAATAAATAATATTGCAACATTTTAGGATCCTTCTAAGAATACAGTTTATTATTTGTTCAGATCCTAACCCATTTCTTCTCAATTTTGTAACACAGGAGAAGAGAACCTCCTGGCCATTTTACGACGAAGGTGGTGGAAGTATATGATCCTGGGACTCATAGACCTGGAAGCAAATTACTTGGTGGTCAAGGCCTACCAGTACACGACCCTGACCAGCATCCAGGTACTCGTGGCTCTTTTCCTTGACGACTTTCTCCATTTCCAGATGTGGTTTACTTTCCATTCGGCCTCTTGGGGATCTGCATACTACTCTATAAGATGTGCAACAAGAGGGAAATTGGCTGTATAAGAATTACCTTGGACTTTATTTCTGTGTCTTATTAATTTTTCCTAATTCAAGTGTAATTGAATATCTTCTTTCTCTTCATTCTCAATACACCCCAATAACCATTGACAGGATAGAAAAGTAATTTGTAGCTATGAATACTGCCAACTCATCTTATGTCAGTAGGAGAATTATTAATAAGCATAAAAATAAATCTATTGTAATCACAACCTACAACATTTCAGAATATATTCATGGACTCTGATTAAGTAATCAAAGTGCTTAATAACCTTTTCTTTGAGTGTTTCTTTTTTTAACGTGGAGATTTTGTAGCCTAAAGCAACAGAATTTTTCCTGAAGGGACAAGATTTAAATTCCTAAAATGTGTTCTGTATGAAGAGAGTCACTGCGACCTCCCTTCCTCTCACTCTTTTGCTTTTACACATGTGCGTGTACACATGCATGCAGTTACACAACTGCAAGTCTAACTTAGGCTTTCACCATTCTCATCAGACACCACCTGTATTCTTCATTATACCATAACTGATAAGCCTATCTTTGTTTCACCCTTATTTCTCTTTTTATGGCAATATTATAAATCTATACTCATTCCAACGCTCCAGGATGAAAACAAATCATTGTTCACATATTAGATTTTACTTAGGTTTATTACCTCAACAACATTTCTGCCATCCTAATAAGTTGCTTAGAAACAATGACAAAAATGGAGAAATAAGCCAACAAACCACCTGAGTAAATTTAAATTATGTAGATAGAATAGGAAGTTATCTAAACCAAATTAGGATGGGGCTGCATGCTTCTTCCTGTGTGCCCAATGAGAGACAGGGAGAATGCTTACCCACAGCCATTAAAGAAAGCTCTGTTATGATTGGACCGTGCTCATGGCAGGGTATTGCTGTGAGCTAATTGGCGTGGACCTGTACTCCCTGAACAGGATGATTTCTCTGATTGGTTTAGACCAGTGATTTTCAACCTCTGGTTTATGGACCAGTTTCAGTCCACCAGAAATTTCCTGCCAGTCTGATAAATTGTTTAAATTACTCTGAAGTAAATTTGTTCTTCTCTTTCAAATATAGCCTGAGAGTATGAAAATATTTCACGGACTGGCAGGAAATTTCTGGCAGACTGGACTGACTGGTGGTTGAAAACCACTGGTTGAGACCAATGTTTCTCAATAGAAGTACTACTTGCAATTGAGGTGGGATAATTTTTCATGATATGGATCCCTTTCCTACTTCATTGGTCGTTTAACATTCCTAGCCTCTGCCCACTGAATGCCAATAGCATCTTTTTCAGCCTTTGAAACAACCAAAAGTGTTTCCAAAAGTCAGGGTGGGATCAATTCCATCCAATCACACATCTGTCACTCACTGAGGAAGGGGTGAGGTGAATGGATGCTGGGAGAACATCACAATGGTGCTCTGTACACCCAGCTTAGTGCTCACCTTGCTTCCGTAAACCCCACAACGGCAACAGCTGTCTCTCTCCTGCACTTCCACGGCACTTTGTTTTTCAGCTATCTGCACAACCTGTCTCACCTAAGAATGATGTTTGAGTATTCCTATCTACTCCACCAAACTGGGAGTTCTTTCACAGCAAGGCTGATTTCTTGCTCACCTTTGAATCTCTGGTACCTGGTAGAAAACTCAGCACATACTAAGTAGTCAATAAATGTTCAAAGAACTTGATTAAATTGCATTGATTTCCAGTATTTGGGGGCACAGAAATTCCCAGCAGTTCTCTACCTAAATGAAGAGGCCTCTAGAATGTCTATCTAAATATGGTGGAAGAAGGAAGAGAGGAATGTTAGCTTCAGGGCAGAACTGGGTCCATTAGTCCAGAGTCAAAAATTATAAATGGGGAGAATGAAATTTCCCTGCTTTGAAAATACAGATGACATTTGTTTTGGTTTTTTTGTTTGTTTGTTAAGCATTGAAAAGTCACAATGAATTACTGGTTTTCTTAAGTCCTATGGTGTTTTTTTCTTTTTTTTCAGTTTTTCAGTTTTGTTGTTGTTATTGTTAATAGTGATAATTTATCCTTAACAACTGGTCCCCTGGCCCTCATGTGTTTAGTTCAATCCATGTTAGATACCACTGCTAATCCATTCATTCACCTCTCTCAAATTAGCTATGTGACACCCTATTTAATAATACTGCATTCTATGAAAAGCTTATTTTAATTCTGTAGAAAGGCAAGAATATAATGATTCCACTGAAATATCAATTGGTTTTCATTGTAATTTACTGAGTAAAGGATAGGGGGAAGTGAAAAAGCAAGCTGAAACTCACAGTTCCAGAACCACTTTTCCAGCTATAACAAATAAAGTTATTAAGAACTAATAAATGGTCAGAACAGAAGGCATTTGCTCTGGGAACCATGTCTGTAGTACCGTTTAGTAATTTGATTCTGTTTACTCATTGCAAATCTGTATAACTAACTATAATGATTTTCTCTTGTTTCTGTAAATATTAATTGAGCACATAATATATACTCAGCATTTAGTTTTTGTCTATATTAATCAATAAGGAAAATACATTAATTAAGAATCTGAGAAATATGCTAGTTATTGCAGGTGATATAAAGAGAAATAAATCAGGGTTACCCTCCAGGAGCTTATGAACTTGTAAAGGGGACAAGGGGCATAGTCTATTGACAGTAACACCACATATTGCAAGAGAACAGATACCTAAGTGCAATAGTTTTCAAAGGAGGCAGAAATGATGTTTATTTTCTAAGGCAAGGCAGTACCCATTCAGATGCATATAGATTGGATAAAATGTAGCGAAGATAAAATGTGAGTACAGCTTTGCACCTAGAATGAAGAGTGTGACAGGACCTTGGAGGCAGGAAATCTGAGAAATATGTTTAGAGAAGAGTTATTCCAGTTTGATTCATCTCGTCACTTAAAAAATAATTACTGAATAGTTCTATGTTTAATACAGTCTATTAGGTAGAACACACTTGTAAGGAAAAATAGACAGGGTGCCAAAAAATGTATGCACATTTTAAGAAAGGAAAAAAAACTATTAAAATTGTAATACTCAGTATATACTGATAACAAAAGATGAATACAAGTCATGTTTGAGTCCTGCTGTTACAGGAGTGTTCAAACTATTTACCATCAGTATTTATGTAATACATAACTAATGTGTCTTAAAATGTCTATAGGCACTATCTATAGTCTCATGGAGTCTCCAGTCAAATGGAGAAGACAGTCTTTGGTCACATAAACAAATGAACGGGTGTATTGAGGGTAAGTGTCCTAAAGGAAAGCAACACAGTTCTGTAACATTTGTAAAACCAACCTGACCTAAAACGAAGGATTGGAGAAGATTTTCCTGAAGAACTGATGATGGTACTGAGGTCCAAAAAGCATGGAGGATTGGTTGGGAGGGAAAGAGGTCCAAGGAAAGAAGGCAACTTGCTCAAGGCCCTGTGGGGAGGGCCATGGCAAGGACAAGGCTGTGGACAAGGTCATGTGTCTGGGCATGGAGCAAAGAGAAGAGAGGAACAACACGGCCTGGAGAAGGAGGCCGGGGCCAGAGCCGAGGAGTCCTGCCAAGGGTTTGAACATTTACGCTAAGGACCAGACAAAGCCAAATTAGAGTTTTACAGACAACTCAGGCTGTG
The DNA here is from genome assembly GCA_004026885.1 of Lyroderma lyra. Lineage (NCBI taxonomy): Eukaryota > Metazoa > Chordata > Mammalia > Chiroptera > Megadermatidae > Lyroderma > Lyroderma lyra. The sequence goes on along the minus strand of PVJL010000980.1, from coordinate 7,334 downwards.
GTGTGAAGAGCAGATGAAACAATGGATGCTCATAAAGAAATAGAGGAACATAGAGCCAAAAAGTTAATTTGGGGCCATATTGTAGGATCAATGCCAGGATAAAGAGTGTGACTTAATTTTGTAGGTAAAAGCCATGTTTCTGAAGAGAGAAATGATAGGATGTGACCCAACAGCCCTTTTTCAAAGAACTTCTGTTTGAACAGGACAGTCTTCATTAGCAGTTGGCAGAGCACCAAATAGTCTGTGTTCTGAGTCTGAATGACAGTGACGTGGAGCAGTGAGACTTAAAGAGCGCCTTCTTGCTTTATCCTCTTGCCCTTTTAGTTCATTCACCAAACTTGTGACTAAATGTCACAAACAATTGATAAATGAAGCTTGAGAGGAAAAATATATTTTTGAAGAGATTATAGACTCACAGAGAATTTCAAAAATATAGAGAGTTCTTTGAATTGTTCACCCAGTTTTCCTCATAGTGACATTTTATATGACTTCGGTATAATGTCAGAACCAGGATATTGGCATTGGTACAATACCATTAACTAGACTACAGATCTTACTCAGTTTTCATCTCATTTTCCTTCACTCCATTGTGTGTGTGTGTGTGTGTGTGTGTGTGTGTGTGTAGTTCTATGCAATTTGATCCCATGTACAGGCATACCTCATTTTATTGTACTTCACAGATACAACAGCCCCAGAAGATGGTTAGCTTCTTTTTTCTTTAGCAATAAAATATTTTTAATCAAAGTACATACATTTTTAGACATAATGCTATTGCCCACTTAATAGACTTTCCCACTTATATGCACTGGGAAACAAAAACATTCATGTGACTCACTTTATTGGGATATTCTCTATATTGCAATGGTCTGGAACCAAATCCTCAATATCTCCCAGGTATGCCATGTGGGTTTGTGTAACGGGCTACCGTAGTCACGAGGCAGAACTGTCCCATCACCACAGAGGAACTCCCTCATGGTACCCATTTTACTACCCTCATCCCTGTCATCTGGCAACCATTCATCCATTCTTCATCTCTATAATTTCCATCAGCTGAAGGATGCTATCTAAAATAGAATCATACGTACGGTATTTAATGTTTTGAGATTGGCTTTTTTTACTAAGCATAATGCCCTTAACTCCACCCAGCTGGTTGCATTTATCAATAGTTCATTCCTTTTTGTTGCTGAGTAGTATTCTGTGGTATAGATATACCACGTTTGTTTAATCATCACTTGCTGCTGAAGGACATTTGGAGTCTTTTCAACTTTGAGCTTTTACAAAGTTGCATTCATGTGCAGGTTTTTGTGTTAATGTAAGATTTTATTTCTTTAGAGTAAATGCTCAAAAGTGCAATTGCTGGATCATATGGAATGTGCCCATTTGGTTTTAGTAACTGTCAAACAACTTTCCAGGCGGCTGTATTATTTTGCATTCCCACCAGCAATATAGAAAGACCCAGTTGATTCCCATCCACACCAGCATTTGGTGTTATTGTTATTTTTTATTTTAGCCATTCAAAAAGGTATGTAGTGATATTTCATTGTGGTTTTAATTTGCATTTCCCTGATGGCTAATAATGCTGACAAAGCTTGGAAAGAAGTATTTTTTTAACTTGGCCTTTATAGTCAGAAACTAAAGAAAGTTATTATAACAATGGCAAAAGAGATAACATTTATTCAGGAAAAATATAATGAAAGAGAGACATTAAAATGAAGAAACCCAGCTGCTTTCTCTATTAGAAAGTAAAATGATGATAACACCATGACATTGGATTTGTAAGGATTTTATTCTAAAGACACATGTGTGGCTTTGTATTTCTTGGCTTGTGCAGAATAAATAGGCTGTGCCTGTGACTTTGAGACAGATTAGCAATGACATTTGGATAAACTCTAAAAGCTATACTATTTTTATAACTGCGCTATATGAACCATTTCAGTAGAAAGATCAGCTTTATGACTGCTTGCCAAAGATTATTCATCTTTCCTCAGCCATGTAGTACTATGATACAAACAGATGGAACTAGTGAAAAAAAGAAGAAAGCCAGTTTCTTCAAACATGGTAGTTCGGTAATTAAAATTAACTCACATTGGAAAACATTTCCAGTACTCTTGCTGAAAACCATCCTGAGGACTCTACACGGCTAACACATCCCCTCCTTCCCACGGTGGGTGTTTCGGAGCTCCTCTCGTGTCCCACGCGGTTGCCATCAGGAGCAAAGAATAAGAAAGCTATCCCTCTAACACATGATTTTCCTTCTGCCCCACTCCTCTGATTTGGGCATGTGAGCAGAAGGAAAGCCAGCTTCCCCAGTGTGCAGGGTGATTTCCAACTCTGAGACTAGCTCTGTGTGACATACACGTGTGACACACATGTGCAGCATGCACAACATACACATGCAGCAGTTTATCTCATCACTTCACATAACTCTCAGGCCTTTCTGGGTCCTCTCCTTCTGAATTTTAGGTAGGCTCAGAATTCAATCGTATCAGATACACAGAAGGTTGGGTAGTTTATACCTTCTTAGGTGTCTCTGGAATCTAAAGTTTAAGTCATAGGAATAGACTTGGCATACAGGTTCTGTTATTGATTTTTAAGATGCCCGTGCTGGGCACACAACTGCTGATTAGCCTTGAGCCCTGTTGTGGGGTGATAGAGAGCTATGTTAACAATTAGGATACAGTGTAGTACTGTGATGAAAAATGCATGTATTCAGCTCAGTGGAGGCACAGGAGAGAGGTATCTCCTACCCTCAGGATTCATGTAACTATGGTCCCCTAGTCAAGAAATTATGACACATGAGAGAAAGTCACTAAACGTACTTTTGACGTGTGGCCAACCTGAATTTTTACCTTTGCGAATGAGCCCATGGGGAAAGCATGCCTGTACATAGCCCCATGGACCTGAGTTTACAATTAGGAGCTCCAATTTTAAAATTATAGGTGTGCGTGTGTGTGCGTGTGCGTGTGTGTGCGTGTGTGTGTGTGTGTGTGTGTGTGTGTGTGTAGAGAGGGGAGAGGGAGCTATTTTTACCTGTTCCTGGTACAGGACTGTGGCAGTTTAATGACTACTCAGTAGATATATGGGCAAAGCTTTCAAAAGTGAAGTTCTGACCCCTAAAGTGAGCATGATATTTTGAATCTCTTTTGGATTTCTTGCATCTGGACTTCCTAGTCTCATGATTGTGAAAATAAGTGAAATATATAGCCGTTTAAATCTAAATATTTGATTGGTGCTGCACAGCCTTTTGTCCCGATGTAAGTTAGAGAGAGAGCCTTGCCCATGATCGCGTAGCGCACTAAAACCGCCTTCAGTTCCCTTACTACGCTGACCACTAACTGTGTCTCTGAGTGTGTTCTGTAGAACTCCCTTTTGTCGAAGGGGACTTCAGCTTCTCCCACTGACTCTGGGCACACGCCCTCAGGTAAAGCTATGGGAAAGCGAGGGAACCTTCTCTGTCTCTCTGTCTCTCTGTCTCTCTCTGTCTCTCTCTCTCTCTCTTCCCCCCTCCCCCACCCTTCTATACTCTTTAACGGCCGTGCTTGCAAGACAGGAATACATGCATTTGATCCTGTCTTGACTCTCTTTACGAGGGCTGTCTGGAAAAAATCCAGCCACAAGTGCCTCTACTTCTCATAGGACATGGCTGGGTACTTTCTGGACAGCCCTCGTATTTCTTCGTCTTCATTTTCTGTATGGTGACTGGGACCTTCCACTTTATATGACAGCTGCTTAATTGTATATTTCCTCTCCTCTTCAAGTGTGGAAAGTCTGTGAACCTGGGACCTGTGTACACAGTAAGCACTGAATACGTTGCTGATGTCTGAATAAATGCAGAAACAATTCCTGCTTCCTTCATATCATGTATATAGATGTCAAAAGTATATGAGACAGTTGAATAAATAAGATAATGAATGAAAGGATGAATCTCTATCGGCCAGTTATTGAGCACAGAAACACAAGTGACCTTTAGTCATTTTATCCTCAGTAAGTGTTTTGATTCAGATAGGACCCAGATCTGGAACTCTAAACACCTTGTATTCTACTATGCTCCGAGGATGTAAAGATGATGACAAAACTGTCCCAGCTCTCAAGAAGCTCAAGTGTTAGAGGCATAGCATGAATGCAGATCCATTTGTGCTATCCTTAGATATTCCAAGCAACTCTAGTTTCTTTATCTTGTAATTGGTCTAATATTCATAGTGAACCTGCCTTCAAACACCCTCAAGCTGGCTAAATAGGGGGAGGCAAAAGGCCCATTAAATGTAAAACTTGCTAATTTCTTCCAGTTTAAAAGCTTTCTTTGGAAAGTTCAGTTGCTTTTGCACAAATGCTTAGCCTCTCGGAATTCTCCCCTTCTATATTCATTTCTGAGATGCCGAGTCTCCACAGTGCCCTGCGGCCCCGTGTTGGTCCTTTGGCTGCCGCTGTCCTCTGTGGGGTGGTTGGCCAGTTGTTGAGTGTGCACTTTTTGGATGTGGGGCTGCTGCTCATCTTGTTCCTGGCGTTCTGCTGGTCTCCACTGCTCTCTCTGCCCCAACAACTGTCTCCCGGTTCTTGCTCATTGCCACCCCCACCGCCCCCACCTACCTCACCTCCTTGATTCTTGCTGATGCTGTGGAGCCCCCGGTGTCCAGCTGTGAATGCATTTGGTCTCCAGCCTTGGTAGTTCCTGCCACATGGAACCCCCCATCTCCCCCAGGGTAAGCCAGCCTGCACCCCTTTGCAGAGCACTTGGACTTCTGTACATCTTCCAGCATAACAGGCGCTCTCAGGAGAAACTAGAGTCCTGCCAACTGCATTTCTGCTCTGGCTCTGATGTGTTCCTTCAGGGACAAGTGCTTCTCTCCTTCCTCTTCTCTGGCATGGAATTCCTTGTCTCTTATCCTCCTTCCAGAACACCAGGCTTCCTGACTCAGCCCTAAAGGAGGAAGGGGCAACCTTCCACATTCTGGAAGAAACCGGTGTCGTTGACAATATAGTTTCTTGAAATGTTAGAGGGAGAATTACAGAATTTGGAATCCTTTATCTCTCCACACTCCTGACTTTCGAGACCCCCTTCCTTGCTGAGGAAGTCAGGAAATTCAGCTTTGTGTTTGAAAGCTGATCGGTGATCTCTTTGTTTTAGGAAGGACCTGTTCTCTTTTTCTTCACAGCTCAGTTTTATAGGTAGAAGGCTGTATGAGGCATGATTTATGGGGGAAATTAAATTTCCAAGGAAATGCATCCTATTTTGCTGGAAGGCAGATCTGTAAATAAATTACAATGCAGTGTGAAAGGTAGTAAAATGGAGCTATACACAAAATACCATGGATTACAGAGGAGGGGTGACGGAATCCACCAGAGACAGGAAGGGCTCTCAAGGAGGCGTGCGGTGGAGTCTATAAACCTAGGTTTTAGTGACAACATGATGTGACAGTACCACAGGGCCACTTGGTTCCCTGGTGAGCTCCAATGGCTCATGTAGACAGGATATAAATAAGTGAGATGCCTTTATAGGCCTGTTTGTTTGTTTGTTTTCTCTCTCTCTGGGCAAAAGAAGCTGCCTCCTGACATAGTTATCAGGAGGCAAATGTTACGTTGCCTTCAGAAGCCCATTTTCCTCTACCAGCCCAAGGCAAACGTAGCGCAACAAACACATTCTACTGTGCTGATCCCGCCCCACCTCCTCCTGCAGACTCTCGGTGAAGTCCTTGTCCCTCTTACAAATAGCCCTTTCAATAGTAGCTCCACTGGTCTTCCGACATTCTCAGACTTGTCTGACATCTATGGGACAGCCATTGGAACAAGCTGGAACACCCACTACCTTAGCAACACCTCCACCATGCAGTACCTGCCCAATAAATGCCTGCTCCTTTTACCCACATAGTTTCCAATTCATGTATTTTTTCCATTGATCCAATGTGAGAAAAAAAATTTTAAAGGTACGTGTTGCCTAAACCATCTCATCATCTCATGCACTGTCACTCTTGGATAGAAAATTTAAGAAGAGTAATGAAGATTTTCAGTTGCATGCAGAGAAATGTGGGTGAAAGAACTCAAGACGTGAAGAGGTTGGGAAACCCACCTTGCAGTTAGCTTTGCCATGGATTAAATACTGTGTTACCCAGGTAGGACCATGTGCTGGTCAACAGTGGTGAAATCTCACGAAGATCAATGAAGTTGCTACTCGGCAGAAACAAAATTTTTCCAACCACTTTGTTTTGGAGTGGAAATATCAAGAAAAATTTTACAAACAAATATGATAATGTCCTATTTGGAATTGTGTTTTTACAGTACCAGGGGCCAAACAAACCTTAAAGCCCTGGAATGCTATTTGTTGACAAGTAAAATTAAGAAATTTTTTCCTTCATACCAATATGCCACCTGTTTTGTTGGTTTTGTTTTCTTTTGATTTGGTTTTCTGTTTGTTTGGGGGTGTTTTTGGTTGGTTCCCTGAGTGGGGATTGAGCCCTGGCCACAACAGTGAGAGCACCAAAGCCCAGCCACTATACCACCAGGGAACCCCCCTGAAATAATATTTCTAAATACATTTCTGTAAATGATTTACATTATAATGCACAGGGAAATGCACAGAGTAGTTCTTCTAGTACATTGAAAATTCTTTTGTACAATGAATAATAACGAATATTTATTTTCTCAGGTATTCTTTCCATATGCTAGTTTGTGAAAAGTGAAACACTCTTATTATAATGTTTCACTTTTCAATATTACACACACAAAGGTTCATATTTTTCAGAGTTAGTGACCAAGTTGCCTCATCTGGCATATTTGGTGGATAAGGGTGAACTGGGCATGTAGGAAGGCACAGGAGGCCAACCCTGGTGACTTCCAAGGCTCCTTTATGGTCGTACAGATTCATCTGTTAACCATTGTCTACATTCGTCTCCCAAACAGAAAGTTCTCTCTACAGAGCATAACTGGTGGAATTGTGGGGATATGATTATACATATGGACAGTTTTGATCAATGTTTTCATTTATTTAAGTAAGCAATTGAAAATAGATTTAGTGAGCATGTCTAAGGGTGTGTGTCTGTGTGTGTGCGTGAGAGAGAGAGAGAGAGAAAGAGAGAGAGAGAGAGACAGAGAGAGAAAGAGACATAGAAAGCATAGCATTGAAAACAATTTTTTTCTAATGGTCAAATAAATAAAATTTTAAAACTCAAAATTTTCTTTTATGAATTTTAAGCCTTAATAGAAATTAATTTTAATTAAATTTTTAAAAGTCAGAATGTTTCAATTAGCCATGTTTCAGATCTTGCCAATTAGGTGTGCTTATTGGCTGAGGGTGTTCCTTTGGCCTTCAAGTAATTTTTTTTTTTTTTTTTTTTTTTTTT
>PVJL010000979.1:137500-313937 GCA_004026885.1 Lyroderma lyra | reverse complement strand
CCTGGGTTCGATTCCCAGTCAGGGAGCTACCCACATACCAAAAAGCAAAAAAAAAAAAAAGAAAATACCAAGTTGCTCCACATCCTTGCCAGCATTTGGTGGTGTTAGCAATTCAGATTTTGGCCATTCTACTAGTATATAGTGGTATCTCCTTGTTGTTTTAATTTTAATTTCTCTGAAGCATCTTTTCATATGCTTACTTGCCATCTATATTCTTCTTTGGTGAGGTGTCTATTAAGGTCTTTAGTACATTTTTTAATTGGGTTGTTTTTGCTTTTAAGTTTTAGGAGTTCTTACATATTTTGAGTAACAGTCCTTTAGCAGATGTGTCTTTTGTTAATATTTTCTCCCAGTCTATGGCTTGTCTTCTTATTCTCTTGACATTGTTAAAATTAAAAACTTCTCTGGGAAAGACAAAGTCTAGCTTATTAATGATTTCTTTCATGGATGGTATTGTTGATGTAGTAGTATTTAGAAAGTCATTGCCATTCCCAAGGTCATCTAGGTAGTCTCTTATGTAATCTTCCAGGAGTTTCACAGTTTTGCATTTTATATTAGGTCTATCACCCATTTTGAGTTATTTTTTTGCGAAAGTGTATACTTTTATATCTAGATTCATTTTCTGCATGTGACTATCTAGTAGTTTCAGCAAAATTTGTTGAGATTATCATCTTTGCCCCATCTTATCGGCTTTTCTCCTTTATCAAAGATCAGTTGACTATATTTATATGGGTCTATTTCTGGGATCTCTATTCTGTTCCATTGATTTATTTGTGTAGTCTTTAACCAATACCACACTACCTTGATTACTATAGCTGTATAGTAAGTCTTGAAGTTGAGTAGCAGCAGTGCTCCTAATTTGTTCTTGTCCTTCAATATTGTGCTGGCTATTTTGAGTCTTTTGTGTCTCCATATAAACTTTATTTTTTAAAAATTAGTTTCAGACCCCACAGAACTTTGGAATCAGTTTGTCAATATTTACAAAAAACATTTGCCAGGATTTTAATGGAACTGCACTGAGTCTATAGATCAAGTTGGAAAGAACTGACACTTTGACAATATTGAGTATTTCTATCCATGAATATGGAATATCTCCCCATTTATTTGGTTCTTTGATTTCATATATCAGAGTTTTGTAGTTTTCATCATATAGCTCTTGCATATATTTTGTTAGATTTTACTTAAGGTTTTCATTTTTGGGGAGGATCCTAATACAAATGGTATTGTGGTTTTAATTCTAAATTTCACTTGTTCATTGCCGGTATACAGGAAATCAATTGACTTTTGTATATTAACTTTGATTCTGCAACCTCACTATAATTGCTTATTAATTCCTGGAGGTTCTTTTATGTGTTTATTTTTGTTGTTGTTCTTGGGGGGGGTTTTGGATCAATTCTTTTGGATTTGGATTTTCTACAGATGATCATGTCATCTGTGAATAAAGACAATTTTTTTTCCTTGCCAATCTGTATACATTTTATTTCCCTTTCTTGTCTTATTGCATTAGCTAGGACTTACCAGTTGAAAAGGAGTGGCGAGAAAGCACGTCCTTGCCTTGTTCTTGACCTTACAGGGAAAGCAGTGGTATAATTTTTAACATTTTGGAATTTGTTGACATTTTTCTGTTAATTAATACAAGGTAAATTGATGTAAATGTAATATATTTGAGGGAAATGGATTCTCCTTGTTGGGTAAAATATGTATTTATATACTCATATGTTTATACATATATACACACAAATATATATTTCTATAGTTCGATTGTTAATTAAATTCAGATATTTCATGTTCTTTCTCTTTATCACTTGATATAAAAAATTATTTCCATAGAAGCTCTTAGAACTGGAAAGGACCTCAAAATAATTGGACCCAGATAAGCAAAGTATTGTTTCCCCACTTCAGTTGAAACATTGGAAGCACAGAGATTAAGTGAGTTACCCAAGGATACACAGCTAATGAATAGCAAAATAAGGATTAGAGCCCAGGTCTTTAGGGTGAATCTATAAACAGAAATCCTTTCAGGGAGAGTGTCCATTATCCTTCCTGTCTGACCACAGAACACATTAAAAATACAGGTCAATGCTATATTCAAGAACTGTTGTTACTAATTAGAATGTTGACTTCATACCCTATATGATGTCTGTTTATATTTACTTAGAAAAGTGGAAGGTGAAATCTTCAAGTTGGAGATGCTACTTGAAGACGTCAAAGAGAAAATTGATGGAGGCAAACAAACTTCAGGGAGCTCTCTCCCTGTCAGTTCTCCAGCCACCCTGGATGACTTGGCATTGACACCCTCTCCACCCTCAAATGAGGTAATATGGTAACCTACAGCCTAATTTCATGCCAGGAAAAACGGGTTTGATGCATTTATAGAATTTTAATTTATGGAATCACTGAGTTCTATTTTAACATTTCATGAAAATTTAACTTACTGAAGTCCTATGAATCATATTATTTAAAATGGAACCAGCTTTTTTAAATTAGAAGCTAGTTCAAATGTTAGTTTTTGAAATATCTTATTAGTTTAGGCTGTAACAATGCATTTTAAACAGATGAACTGTTGAAGAGCTATTTCTTCTGGATGAATAGTAACATTTTTGTGGATTGTGGCTGGAAGAAATAATTTTTCCTCTTAATGGTTTTGTACTCTCTCTTCTAAATAAAGAATAACACACTCAGTGAAAAAACTATTTCCATGAATCCACTTCTGCATTTCATTCTCTCAAGTTAAATTATTTTGGATTGTCTCCATATGCAAGATTAGGAATTCAAATCAAATCAATCACCACTCTTTCTGCGCTTTATGTTTTTGTAGCCGTAACCATGAGAACACTTCAGACTAAATTAAAATTCTGAGAAACTGAATCATCTGGATAACTGCCTTAAATTGATTCTTTTATTTCAGGCAGTATTGGAAGACATAGCCTGTGGCTGATATTCAAAACTTGGAATAGGTTTTTGTCAGAGTTAAGTACAAGATGCTGAAGATTATATAAATGTTAGCTCTGCCAAAGAAGGCTTTGCCTCCTCAAAACACTTAACCTGCCTGGCAAAATGAATGCATTTAAAGCTCAGCTCCAGAGTTAGACCATTTATATAACCTACCGTCTCACACACACACATACACACGTACACACACACCAGGCAGAACTCTTTCCTCTTGCCTCTGTGTCCCCACAGCACTGTATCTCATTTGTCCCTGTGTCTTTGTACCTGTTTTTGTATCTCAAACATCTGCCTGAATGTTTGTATAGAGTGAATGCTCAGCATAGTAAACTCTGAGCCAGTGCGGTTTTTACAAACGATTTCATTGCCTCAGAAGCAGTCTGTGGGTTCACAGCATTGTCCCCCTAGTCAAGGACCCAGACGAGCTTCAAAGTGGTGTGAGGAAGCCCAGTGAGGCAGCCTGGCCTTCCGCCCAGCAGCTCCCTCAGGCTGGGGTTTGCTCTTCTTTACCAAATTTATAGCCACTAATGTGAAAGGGTGGAAACTCTGTGACTTTGTGATAAGTAGCCCTGAAAAGAAAGTCTACTGCTAATGTTATTCATTCATTCAGCCAACATTATTGCTAAATGCTAGGCATTTTTCTAGGTAGTGGGCATAATAAACAAGACAGGCAATCACCTCCCCTCAAGATGCTTCCATTTCTGTGAGGGACACGTACCCTGAGCAAATACAATGAACCTGTCCTTACAGGCTGTAAAAAGGACTATGCAGGAAGTAAGAATACATTCCTGTGACTTTGAAGCCAGACTGCCTGGGTCCTAATGCCAGCTCTGTCACGGACCAGCTTTGCGACCTTGGGAAAGTTACATAACCTCCCTGTGCCTCAGTTTCCGCCTCTGCAAAATGAGGATAACAATTCCTGCCTAATCTTCCAACTCGTCTTCTGGAAAGAGTCTTTGCAAACTGTAAAGCTCTGAACCAACAGAATTACTGTTCACCGGTTATAATTTTGTCCTCATTTTAGACCCAGTTATTTCCCATTTGTACTGAAATAAGCTCCAAGGGCTTTGCACAGACCCGCAGCATGGGCGTCACCTGGGAGCTTACTAGAAAGGGCTGAGGTGCAAATGAGTTCATGTAAGTCCTTAAATCAAGGCCCAGAGCACAGGAAGCACATTAGTGGGTGTTAACCACCCTATTAAGCAATGTGATGTGACAAAAAGTAACTACCTGGGGGAGGGTCGGGTCGCGAGGGAGAGAGGTCAGAGGCAGTCGCATTTGAACCGAGTTCTGGGGGACAGGGGGTCGGCGCTAGGGGAAGAGTCTAGGGAAAGGGACTCCAGGCGGGGTGTGGCTGGGGACAGAAGTGATTTGGAATCACCTCCGTCGGGTCTGCAGCCCTCGCGGCGAGACCCTCTGTGCGGCTCCCCGAGTCCCAAGGAGCACCCGGCGGTCCTTCGAGGCCCTGGGCCCGTGTGGGCGTGGGGGACAGGGACAGGCCCCTTCCTACGCAGCCCCCGCCGCCCCCCGCCTCGAGGGCCCGAGAGGCTCCATGGAGAGGCGGGCCTACAGCGTAGGTCCCGGGGCTCCCTCGGGGCGCCCCGACAGCACTCCCGGGGTGGGGGGCAGGGAAAAGGGCGCGCGCCGGCCACGTGACGTCTCCCCCCAGCGCCCCAGCAATGCCAATGTGAATGCTCTACGACCGTTCAGCAGGTCAGAGAAAAACCAAACAGTCCCCACAGCGGGCTCTGGGGACTCAAGAACGGATTCTCCAAGCCCCACCGCCCCGACCAAGCGGCTCAAATGGCCCCGAGGCCGCCGTCTGACTCCGGGCTCACGTCCAGCAGCCTGCCCTCCGTTCCCTTCACCCCGAAAGCTCAAGGTCACCTGGCCCTTTACTGGGTGGCCTCCGGCGTCGCTAACACCCCGTCTGTCAGCTCTCAGGAGGGACGGAGGCGGCGGCTCGGGGCATCGCCGCGGACCCTGAGGACACGCAGGCTTCCGTCCTGTAGGTCCAGGGAGCTGGCGAGGCATCGTTTGTGACACGCGCCCAGGTGATGCCAATGCTGCTGCGGGGCCACGCTTGGAGATGATTCATTATGCACGAATTGGAAACGCTGGGATTAAAAACCCCTGGTCTAAAACGAGCACAAAATGATAACAAGCAGTAAACACTACGAATTCTGTTGGTTCAGAGCTTTACAGTTTGCACAGACTTTTTGCAGGAGCTGGAAGCTGAGGGACGTGAGGAGACTTGCCTGGGGCAAATGACAAGAGACACTGGATCCCAATCTCCCAACTCAGGTGGCACCTTACACTCCGCTAATGTAAATCTACCTTAAAGGTGGTGCTGGGGTACCCCATAGCCCAGAAGTGATAAAAGAAAGTATGGGGGAAATGGAGGAAAGAAACTTGATATTTTAAACTATACAAGCGATATATGAGTATGTTTATGGCAAAATCAGAAAAAAGTATAAAGAATATTTCACTGAGTCTATTACTGATATTTTAGTATATATCTATCCAGTCTTTTTCTCTGCACCCATGTACACATTTTTGCAAAAATGGGATCCCACTGTGTGTATTGTTTTATGATCCACTTTTTTGATGTGACATTCTATTGTGGGGACCTCTGCACATCACTTAGAATAAACCTACAGCTTGATTTTTAAGGATTGCATTGTTTATGTGGATGCAGCCTGATTCATCTCATCTATCTGTTATCGATGGACATTCTCTCTTCCCCCGGTTCTTTGATATTATGAACACTGCCTCATTTTACATGCAAACTTCATTTTATATGCAAACTTTTCCCACAGTTGATTATTTCCTTAGAATAAAAACCTGGAAGTGCAGTCAGTGGTTCAAAAAGTACACACGGAAAATGCTGACCAACCGGCCTTAAGAAGCGGCTGCTGGTTTACAGGCCCACGGTGCAGGAAGGCAGATGCCACTGGGCATTTTTGTTCCTTTTCCCCCGCAATCTTTGCTAAAGTGATAAGTGAAAACTGGCATCACATTGTTTTCATCTGTATTTCTTTGAGTATTTGTGAAATTTAACCCATGTTCTTACGTTTCCTGGCCATTTCCCCCTCTTCTTTGACAACACCACCATGTTAACTCATGTTTGCAAAACTGACACCACAGTCAACTTTGTTTAAAAAAGGCAGACAACTGGGGAAGTAAGCAAATAAAGTTCGGTGTTGAGATTTTCATTGCACAAAGCGCTCTGACAAGTGTACGAAGGAGCAGAACAGGGGTTAAGAACACAAGCATAGCGGGAAAGGGGCAAATCCCAGCTCTGCCATGTAGGCTTGGTGTGACCTGGCCAAGTGGCTTAAATTCTCTGAGCCTCAGATTCTTCATCATGAAAGTGGGACAACATGCCGGGGTAGTGGGAAGGAATAACGGAGGCCACGTGAGAAGCACCTGGCATTAAAGAGCTATCAGCAAATGGTTGCTTTTATTAGTAAGAAAATACTGAAACCCTCCAAAAAAATTAATGGAATGAAGATATGAACTCAAAAGTCACAAGTAGGAAACACAACTAACAAATAAGCATACTGGAAAACATTTATCTCTTTAATAACAGAGGAAATGCTAATGAACATAATGTGCCACTCCACCCTTAAAATTAACAAAAACATTTTCAAGTGGTAGTTCCCGATGCGGAGGAAGGCCTAACCGAGTGGCCCACACTGTCGGGGGCTGTGAAATTTGTATAATTTTGGTGGAAAGCATTCAGCCAGTCGCATCATCACACAAACATGTTCATAACCTTTGACCCAGACATTTCCTAAGGAAGTAATTCAAATATGGAAGAAGCTCTCTGTACAGTGATGCTAATGCCAGCATTATTTATAATGGTGAGAAAAGGTTTCATTTTCCATTAAACAAAGGGGAAAACTATAGTAACAAATCCATTCTGGGAGGTGTCAGCCCTTTCAGGTCAGTGGTGGTATTTTTTGTGTTTTAAAAAAGGACATATAAAGAATAACTTGGCCTCAAGATGGTCCCCAGACCTTCTTTTAATTAATCGTTGAATGCATTTCTTTGGAAAAGCTTTCAGAGCTCTACTAAGCAGTGGCCAGATTGATAGGTTTAAAAATCATCTTCCAAGATCTGTCCATCCTCTGATGGAGCGCTGTGTAATTTGAAACTAGGAAAGGAAAAAAAAAAAAAAAGGCGAAAGTAACCTCTCATGTGTACACTAGGTTTAAAAGTCTGTTTGGAGAAGGAAAGACGTCCAGGGCGCCGGAGGTCCCCTTTCTAAGCCCCAGGCGGTGGCAGCCCAGACGCCAGCGAGAGAGGGATGGGGGGATCGGAAAGCAGCAGCCCTCAGCCGGTCACTTCGGCTGAGCCTGCTGCTTTCCTGAGCAGCCAAAGGATGAGTCACTTCCTCGGTCACAGCCACATCTGTGTGTGCTTCTGTGCTGCAGGGGGACCCCGACAACGCCTCCGGAAGGCCGGGCCGTGCGGAGACCACCGGTTGGAGCTGCGCCTTCTGCCGACGGGTCCCTGAATGGTGAGGGCTTCCTGCTGCCCCACCCCCAGGTGGGGGCCGGTACCGGCACAACGACCCGGGAGAGTGGGCCGACGGACCAGGTGCCGGAAGCCACGGGCTGCGTTACGGAATCACGGATCTCAGGGCCGGGCACAGAGCCCCGCCTTCGTCCCCGCGTACAGATACCTCTGACAGGGGTGCCCCACGGGGGACAGCATCCAAGTCACCAGGGAGATTTGTAAATAATGCAAACGCCCCAGCCCCACCTCCTGTATTAGCCTAGCCGGGAGCGTTGGGGTGGGACGTGGGGGTGGGTGGGGGCATGGGGGAGGGGTGGGAGGGCTTGGGCTGCAGCCTGGGAAGGCTTGTTTAAATCTCCCCGGGTGGTTCTGGGACGCCCCCTTGGTGAGGACTCCTGCTGCGGCACAGGGGGGTGCTTTGTCCTGCGGGTCCAGACGGAGCGTTATTACACACCCTGTGGTGCACCGGCTCCCGCCGGCCCCCACCGTCATCACCCTCTGCGTGTGATGAGAGAAAACCTTCCCGGTTGTGTCCCACCTCTGCCCGCTGACCCCCCACCCCCCGAAATAAACCTCATCCCACATCTCACGGCTTCTCCCCATGCCTTAGCAAGAAATCTTCACGGTAACAGATGTAAATCCCCTACAAAGCTGTAGGTGTAAAATCCTAGGGAGAATGTTCTAGAAACACTCATTAGGTCAACTGTTAGCCCACGTGGGTTCAGAATCACGTGTTTGAAGCTTCTATCAATTTGCTAGAGGTAGATCTGTAAGCTCAGGAGGCTGGACTGGTGCCAAAGCTTGGCTAATTAACCTTTGAAAGGTCAGAGTCCAGGAGGGAGGGGCTGTTAAGCAACCACTGTCACGTGTACACAATGGACTCCAGTGGGAGCACATGACAAGGTCTGCAGTTTCCTGTTAGAAAGCATTCCATCAGGGGATGAGCAGTGGTCATAAGTGTTCTATTGAGTTTCCACCCCCTAAAAAAGAAACAGCATCCTGATTGTGTGAAAATTACCGGTGCCATCTGGTGTGGATCATTACTTTAAAACAACATGTCAGTCATCAGCTTTGAATCTAAATACGGGGGCACTGATAATGCTTACTCCTTGAGTCATCTCAGGCCTACCATTTTTGTTTATTGAACTAACATCTGGATTTGGGGTTTTTTAAGGTTTTATTAAGTCTAATAAAAATAATCTGACATTTAAAAGACAGTTTCATTAAGCATTCAAGGTACTAAATATTTCTCTTCCAAATTCCTAGTCTAGACCCTACAGAACCACTTAAGTACCAAGCAAGACAGGGACCAGGGTTCCAGCTAAATTTACGCTTATGATGGACACAGTGGAAAGCACAACCAAGTGTAAAATCAGATCTAACAGTGATTTACTGCTGGGGAGTAATGAGATCCACACGATTTATAAATTGCAATCTTGATAAATACACAGTCCCTGAGGGATCAACTGAATGCAGGCTATATACCCTTTACTCTTTGAAGACGAGCTCTCTCAGATGGGGCGTGTTCTTTATGAAGCTTGCTGACGGACGTACTGCTGGCAGCACATAGGCAAAGTGCAATATATATATGTATGTATATGCAGACAATTAACAAAAACATGCTACTTGTAAAACACTTGTCTCTTTGGGGTATTTCTGATGCAGAACTCTTGGATTAAGCTACTAAAACTACCTTCTCAGGTAGAACTGCCCTTAGCTGTTATGTTTGGCAGGAAGATTAGTGCACAAAAAACTTTGAAAGAGGGAGAACAAGAAAGTCATGTGTTGGCCTGAACTCACTTGAGTGAGATCCAAGTATTCTACTTTGGAGAGCAGATGCTCAACTGCCCCAGAGCGGGAGGGTGGAGACAGAAAATGAAGTGTGAGAAAATATGTGAGTCAGGAGGAAAGCATGCTTTTCTAGGAGGAGGGGCAGGGCCTGGCTCTGCAGCCCCCAGCCCCACCAGCCCTGAGCACGGTGCCTTCCTCCCCCAGCAGCTGACCTGCTTGCACTTGCCAAGCTACACCCCAGGCTCTAACCCATCCCTGTCGGTCTCATTCCTGCTCACAGGCTCAGTATCTTGGGCACAATGCCCTCCACACAGAGTGAGCAACCATCCCTGGGGGCTAGTACCAAATCCTTGGGACTGAGCTTTAGAACTGTTATTAATCAGAATTCCTTTGAAAGAGTTAGACTTTCTGGGAAGGAAGGAGGCAAAAGTACAGGCAGGTCAGGAAGCCTCTGGCACAAAACAAATGCAGGACATCTTTCTGATGCCCCCTGGTGGCCCTGTACAGCTCAATTAAGCCAGATGCCTCTACTCCAGGCACTGGACAAAATTCACCTTCCTGGACGTTTTGGATACATTCAGCTTGTACATAGAGAGCCAAAGCCAGGGGACCTAGTACTGACATCACAGCACCGCTTCTTCCCCTGATAAGAACTGATTTTGAAACATGAATATGAAAAAAACTGCATATTTTATAATTCCATACTTCAAATGTCGATTTGATGTGTGATTAGATATTATCCTCTATGGAACAAAACAGATTTACTTTTAATGTTTGGTAACTATGTTCTTATCAGGCCAAAATGCGCTGGGTACAATTTCTTGTAGGGACACTCTCAGAGCAGGCAAGCTGAGGGACCACCGTGTGGGGGACAAGCCACTCCCTACATTGTTCCAGGCTCCGACATGAGAAAGTTAACATTTCAGCGTTACCAACACTCTCACCATCTCTATGAGAAGTGTACTAAAAGTTTATGGGGTCTTATGTACCTTTTTTAGGAAGCAAAAAACGGAGCAAAAAGGTCACAGAAGGATCAACTGTGGAAGGTTGCCCATGGCCCTTCAAGAAAAGGCACTGCGCCCAGATTCAGTTCTCAGTAAGTTGAGGGGTCTGGGGCTACCTGTGCGTGCTCATTCTTCAAGGTCCTCTCCAAGGGGTCTGCTTCTCCAAATGGAATCGCCCTAGACCAGGGTGTTGCATGATGTTTTGTTTTCTTCAAGATGTAAATAATTAAAAATTGAATAGATTTAACTAAGAGGGGGTCCAGTCGGGTGAAAATGCCAGCACCTGCTTCTGACCGGACTCAGACTCCGTGGACTCAGTTCCCAGCGTGACCCACATCGTGCACCTGTACCGGGGCGTTGCTGCCGACTTGCCCATGCACATCTCATAGAAGCAAAGAAAGTTAGAGCTGGGGGAAGACCCAGAGAGCACCAGTGCATGGAACTCAGTGATTTTTAGTCATAGGAGCCTTTCTCCAAAAATAGTTTAAACAGAAGAGCAGCCCCGGGCAGAAGTGCCCTGGGTGGGGAAGAGGTGGGGCCCAGGCCTTCCTGCTCGGGCAGCTCCTGAGCATGACACCACCACCTGGCCCGGGCCCACCCGGTTTATTCGTGGAAGCCGGGGGCGAGAGAGCTAACAAGGCTCCCGTTCACACAGCCTGCCGCCAGGAACCTTCCCTTCAACTCACTATTCTATGTCACATTAGTTCTGTCTTCTCTGTAAATGATAACGTTTTTTAATAAGAATAGTAGTTGTTGTTGATTGAACACTTCCTATACAGATGCTATAACGGAGAAGAGCTTTTCAGCGTGTGATCAGAAGGCCTCTTGGGGTCCCTAATGGCCTTTCAGTGGGGGCATGAGGACCTCTCTTTTTCTAGCTGTCGTATCTGTGTGAGGCCAGTATTGCAGCAGATCGCATGGAGGTGCAGCTGTGGACCCCAGCTGCCACTGCTAAGCCAGATAGTCAAGACACTTACCAAAACATAACACGTGCCACTCTTCGAACTTTTTTTATTTTCAAAAAGTTAGTTTTCATTAAAAAACGTTATTCTGTTGGGCTGGGCGACAAAGGTGAAGGGGTTAAGAAGCACAAATGGGCACTTACAAAATAGTCGCAGGGACGTGAAGTGCAGCACAGGGAATCGGGGGCTCACGTCTTACGTTACACAAATGTCTAACAGTATGCTGCCCACCTGAAACTAATATAAAATAATGTTGAATGTCAACTGTAATTGGAAAAAGTTTTTAATGTTATTTTGTTAATATGGAACGGATTTATTATGTTTTTAAAGGACATAAGTAAAATGCTTTTTAAATACCAGTTAAAAAAATAATTTTAAAAGCCTCAGGACTGTCCATTCAGTCCTATATAAGCAAAAATGATTTGCAATTTATAGATATTTCTCTACCAAGCACATATAGTGTGATGTATGTAGATAAAAACGAAACAGAAGCTCTTTAGGGTCCTCAATTTTAAGTGTAAAAGGGTTCTGAAATTAAAAGTCTGAGAACTGCTGACACAGTGTATCTCATTTAAGGATCACAATACCCCTGTAAGGTGGGAATTCTAATCTTTATTTTATAGATAAGGAAATGGAGGCTCAGAGCATTTAAGTGACTTGCCAGTTCAAAACGGGGGTGCATTAGTTATCTACTGTTAGGTAACAAATGATCCCAAAACTTAGTGCCTCCAAACAACCAACATTTATTACCCCCAGTTTCTGTGGGTCAGGGATTTGGGCTTACCTGGGTGCTTTCGGTTCCCCATCTTACATGAGGCTGAAGTCAAGATGTTCGCCAAGCAGTGATGTCTTCTGAGGGCTTGACTGGGGCAGAGGATCCGATTCCAAGATGGTCACTCACATGGCCACTGGCTACATGAATGTCATTAAGACATGGTAGCCAGCTTCCTCCAGAACAAGTGATCCATGAGAGCCCAAGAATGCACGCTTCGATGTCCTTTATGACCTAGTTCTAGGAGTTATACACAATCACTACTGCTTTATTCTCTGTGTTAGAAGCAAGTCACTAAACCCAGCCCACACTTAAGGAGAAAAGAATTAGGCTCTACTGTTGAACAGCATGTCAAAGAATTTGTGGACATATTTCCAACTATCACAGCTATAAATGGCAGAGCCAGGCTTCAAACTCAGGCCTATCTGAAAGTTGCTCTTTCAACTGCACAGCACAACCTTCCCAGGGTTTGCCTCTTGGGTTCAGGATTAAGAAGGCATTCAATGACTACGGGCTGAGTGAGATGTGGGCAAGAAGAATCCCTCCTAAAGCTCCATTTGGGACTTACCCTTTGAAAGATAATGTTACAAGTGAGTGCAATCATGAGTGCAACAAGGCTGGTGTCATTGACACAGGCTTTGTCCCCTGGCCTGCTTACCTGCCTGGTCCAGGCTCTGGCCTTACCTCAAGAGTTCCACTGCCCACAGCCTGCTGGACAGGTTCTAGACCTGCATCAGACATGTGCTCTCTACTTCTAACCACTCTGGCACTGATGAGGGCAAAGCTATGGTTCAAGTTCCCATGTGGGCTTATGAATGTGATGTAGGGGAAAGGCGTCTTTCGAACTGCCTGGTGACAATAAGCTCAGTCACAACAGGGTCTGAGAGGTGAATGTGGAAGTATCAGGGCACATCTGGAAAAATAACTACAAATGCAAGATTGATAATTTGGAGAGCCAAATTCTCAGAGATCCACCCATTCAGACCTTTACTAAACATCCACAGTGCTCGGCAAACCTTTACTCTCATCTTTTTGAGTCAGAACTGTTACCTATCAAGACTCCCCCCCAGTTGTCAGAAAGGGATCCCAAATGTCACCTCTAGGCGGCAACTCCCCTAGGTAACAAGCTGGGGATGTTCACCCTGGTGTCTAACACATACCTGGCATGGTTAGGGTTCTACTAGCCATGCATTTTACAACCATAATCAAGAAACTCACACTTCCTGTGTGTCATTTGGGCTTTTTCAGGTCCTGCTTCAGGGCACAGCTGCTATTCTGCTTCTGGCACTGGACTACAGAACAGTAAGTGCAAGACCTGTGGCACTAAGATTCATGACCCCCCAAGAGTCTGCCGTAAACAACCCCTTAAAGGTGAGGGTGACTGCGGTGGGGGGCTCAAAAAGAAGGCAGATGGGGACCGATGTCCCCAGGCAGTGAGTCATGTTTTTAATTTTTTCTTTTTAGAATTTCATTACAGATACAACACCCCAGGACAGAATTACTTAAATCATAATGAAATAAGTACCTTTGTTCAGCTCAGCTCTTTAGATGAAAATAATTCTTCACCTTGTAAGTACATCTCCCGCATTATCCTACCTGTGTATACCACCTAGTTTCCCAGGCGGGGGACCCACATCACCCTGGGCACTGCTTCGCGGAGCACCCCCTGCCCTCTCCAGCCTGCGGCCCAGGTCTCCCAGCACCCCTCTGCTGCTTCCACAGGGCCTGGGCTGAGGCTGGGAGGTGTGAAATGCTAGCACTAAAGGACTCTGAAAGTTTCTCAGTGCTATTGGGTAACAGATTCTAAGCATTTGCCGAGCAAATGACCAACTAAATCATCGCCATTGTTACTATTGTTTTTTAACTATGTCCCTACTAATAGCATGTAAAGAAATAGATGATTTTTTATACTCTTGAAACATCACTGCCAATCTCAATGCAAAATTTTGCTGTCTTAGGAAAAAATTAAAACCCCACCAGCATTTGTTGATAAAGATGAATAAGACATGGTCCTCCCTCCCAAGGAAGTTACAATCTGACCTGAGGAACTCATAGCCAAATAAGGAAAGCTCGAGGCAAAAGGGGCTAAGTGCCAAGAGAACACAGAGCAGGGAAGGAAACGCTCCCTGTCCTGCCTCTGGACAGCCACACCTGATTCCGACTTATTTTTTTCTTGTGGGCGAGTTCATACCTTTAAGGTTCTCTCCCTCTCTGGGGGCAGGGCACCAGGGAAAATGTTTCACAACTGCCAGTGTCCAAGACTAAAGAATGTCATTTACCTGACGTCAGCTGTGCATCCCCTACTTACCCCTGGCTGCCAAACCCTCCAGTGGCTGTATTGTCCAGGTGACACTCAGTGACACTGCAGAAGCAACAAGGCAGGTTGCTCTACTCTCTCCTTGGGCTTTTGGTCTACAGCCCATGAACCTGTTATTCCAATGTATGGATGAGGCAAGTAACTGAGTCATCTGAAGTGTAATCTTGAACTCCATTAGTAAACGTGCAGTGGCCAAGAGGTAGAACTCTCAGGGAGGCATCATTTGCTCAATTTTTAAAAATAACCTTCCAGGAGGGAGGAGGGAGGGGGAGTGAAATACATGGTGATGAAAGCAGAACTGACTCTGGTGGTGAGAACACAATGCAACACACAGACGAAGAATGGTACACCTGGAGCCCATGTAATTTTACTAAACATCACCCAATACATTTAATAACAACAAAAATAACATTCCAGAAAATGGGGTAGACTGCCATGGGAGGCTGCACGCCTGATCCGGGAGACAATGTGCTCTGTTAGGACATTGTAGATATGTAGATGGAACTGGACCAGATGACCCTAATGTCCTTTCCAACTTGGCACTTCTGTGTTTCAAATAAAATCCAAAAGTATTTTATTTGGAGACCACCAAAGGATCAAGACAGAGCTCATGAGTGCCTTTGTTCATCACAACTCAGGTCTGGGTGGTCAGCATGACTAAATTTGGACTTTCGGGTTACTGCTACTAGAGACCAGTGAGTAAGACAGGGGACCTGGAGGGAGAAAGGAGAAGACAGAAACGAGGGGCAGAGAAAGAGGGGTGACCTTCCTACATTCATCTTCTTTCCTGTTTAGTCTCTATTTTCTAGAGTGTCTCAGTGACCTAGTCTCTAACTCCCAGAATCCCTGCTACAAAAGTTGGAAAGGACTTCAGGAATCCAATTGGGAAGATATTATCGCCCCATTTGCAGATGAAGTAGTTGAGCCCAGGAAAGTGAGACAATAAGCCCAGGTCACACAGTAAGCACCCAGAGAACAAGTCTCCTGCTCTCATCTGCTAATGAAACTTTTAAAAGTTGAATTTCTTTTCCTGAATTCTTTGAATGCAGAATACCTGGAAGTTTTTTGTGTTCTGTCCCCCAATTTTCTCATCAAATTTTTATGAAATATTTCACACAGAGAAGTTTACAAAATGACACCCACACATTCACCATTTGGGGATCATTTCGAGGGTCTGGATTTAATCATGGCTAACCTTTCTCAGCTTGTTCAAAACCAAAATGGATCTATTCCCAGAGAGCAAATTCAAAAGCCTCTCCAGATGAACATGAGCCCACGCCAGGAAAGTAAGTCTTTATTTTATTATTATTAATGTAACAAAACTGTCTACCCATTAGTTGGGTTTATATATGCTTAGGGCATTAAATTACCTGCCCAAGATCATCTCAGGGGTGTCCGACCTCTTGGCTTCCCTGGGCCACACTGGAAGAACTGTCTTGGGCCACACATACAGTACACTAACACTAACGATAGCTGATGAGCTGCTAAAGAAAAGAAAAGAAGAAGAAAAAAAAAGATCCGTGCATAATTTTCGTGATGTTTTAAGAAAGTTTACAGATTTGGGTTGGGTTGCATTCAAAGCCATCCTGGGTGGCATGTGCCTGCAGGCCGCAAGTTGGACGCGCTTGTTCTAAGAGATGGTGAGTGATAGAGCCAGGATTCAAACCTAAGTCTGGTTAACACTTCGGTCATTCATTTATTCTTTCAACAAATAGCTGAGGGTCAACAGCAGGGTGCTGTGCTAAGTAGGTGCTGAGGACATACTGACAAAGTCAACTACTGCCCCTGCCCTCGTGGAGCAAATTTTTTTGGTTGAGAGCCAGTCTTTGTAAGCCAAGAAGGGGGCATAGAGTGTTATTACCAAATTCGGGGTTCAGGGAAGCTGAGCTCCAGAGGATACACGTGAATGAACTAGCAAAGGGGATGTAAGAGTGAAGAACATTCTAGTCTGAGATCTTCCTGATGTGGAAAGACCCTTGGCAAGTTCTGGAATGGTACAGCTGGAGCCTAGAAGCGGGAGTGGCAGCAGGACAAGACGGGGCTGGTGAGGGGAGGCTGGTGGGATGGGCAGGGCTAGGCTGTGCAGGGGCTTGTCAGAGACAGGGATTTCTGATGCTTGGGAATAATGGGAAGGCAATGATGCTTTCTAACTAGGGTGTTTTAAAAGGTTTTTTTAGTGTTTTAAAAGATCACTCCAACTACTCAGTGAAGGGGGAATGGATTAGAGGAGTCAAAAGTCAGAGCACAGAGGCCAAATAAGAGGCTAGAATAAATCCAGGTAAGATTACAGTAGCTTGGCCAAGCATGAC
Source organism: Lyroderma lyra (assembly GCA_004026885.1). Taxonomy (NCBI): domain Eukaryota; kingdom Metazoa; phylum Chordata; class Mammalia; order Chiroptera; family Megadermatidae; genus Lyroderma; species Lyroderma lyra. Next base: position 297,309 of record PVJL010000979.1, on the reverse strand, counting down.
AGAAAGGGAAAGCGACAAGTCTCGTATTCAAGAGCTGCTTAAGAGGCGGGCTCAGTAGAGTAGCCGAGTGGTTGTGTTCTGGCTCTGAAACCAAACTCCTTCCACCTGAACTCACTACCCTCCATCATAGGGCATTTAAGAATGTGACCTCTGGAGACTTTTCCTGGGTTTGCAACTTGGCTCTGTATCCTTGGGCAGGTTGCTGTGCCTCCCTTCCCTCATTATACTGGGGGTGCCAAAAAATGTACACACATTTTAAGAGACGTTATCTATGTATTACATAAATGCTGATGGTAACCACTTTGAACACCTCTTAAATTGCAGAAGTCAAACATGACTTGTATTCATCTTTTGTTATCAGTTTATATTATTACAATTTTAATAGTTTTTTCCTTTCTGAAAATGTGTATACACTTTTTTTTGGCACCCTCTATATTTCTCCATTATTCCCCAAATGGGAATAAAAATAGTGCTGAACTCACTGATGACCGAGCCAAGGTACCTGATTCATACTAAGCACTCGGCAAGTGCTACTAGTACTGTTGATGTTGACAGTGGTGACTGCCTGGATGGGGGGACAGAGGACACGGAAGCCCATGCTCTTCCCACTGTACTCCACTGCCATGCCTGCCCAGAGTTTTTCATCAGCTAGGAGCCTCTGACACTGCATCACCTCTCTCAACTGGAGGACAGATCCAAGGTGTTAGAACTAAGCTGCGGAACCAACTGATGTTAACATGGCGGGGGAGGGGGTGAAGGGAGGCCTTGAGTCATAAGCATCCCAAAGTCAGACTTTCTGGAGATGATAATGCTCACAGGGGTTGTTATACACCAAAGAAGAGATGCTCACAGGAAGGAAATCTCAACCCAGGGGAAGGTGTGAGAGTTGCTCCATAGCCTGCCTGTCAGGCAAGGTTTGGGGGCACCCCCAAGGGCCATTACCCATGGTTGTGCAAGCATAAATGCAGGCAGTGCCCTTCACAGACTGTGTGAGAGAAGCCCCCTGGAGCCATGCAGTGCACACCCTCAACAACCGCACAGAGTGGCCCTGGCACCCCGCATTCTCCCACCACAGACTAAGGGACAGAGTCATAGTTACCCTGTCATAGTCCAGGGGAGCGTGTGTCAAGGTGCTGCGTTTGTTTTTCTACTGCTGCTGCCTCCTTGCTGTTAAATTCACCGGTGCTACAAAGACCTCAACTAAAAGTGCCTGCAATTGGCAGATTTATATGCATCTGCCAGGGTAGAAGGGTGGCCCCCAAACAACAAAAAGTAAACAAACATCTCTTTGGAATGTTGCCTCTTTCTGTGGCAACAAAAGAGGAGACAGATTCTGGGAGGAAACACCCCCCATTGTCATGGAAACCTTTTTCTGTGGTCAGCTGTGGTCAGCCACAAAGGGACTACAAGAGCTGCAGAAGGGAATGCCTGAGGACCAACACGCGCACACAGGGCACGGTGAGCCAGAGCCGAGGTGGCTTTACTAGAGTATTGCTGTGCTTCTGCCTTCCAGAAAAAACTGTACGGCTTTCATGACCTACAGCTCAGACCCTGCTATACCCCCTCACCCCATTTCCACTCCTGCAGGATTTCCAGAAGCAAGTCCTCCAGCGACTTGAGCGGTATCGGAGAAACAGAATCTGAGGTGAGGACGTGGGGAAACATCATTCTGGAATCCTTGCGGCTTGTAAGTTTGGTCTCAATGACTACAAAACTGACAGCTTTTAAATTATTACAGTATGAGCATCTGAAAATGCTCTAAGAACCATTTGTGCTCGGCACAAACATAAAGACACGCAGCCTGAGCAGCCACATGGTTTGTATTATTCCTAAATGGGTTCCCAGGGAAATTTCCTGGAGAAAGTTTTCTGTGGGTGGTGCCTCAGCTACAGGATCCCCCTGGCACTGGACACACAGTTCCTAGCTGCCCGCAAGTTCTGTTCAGTGACACTGGGCTTAACGTGCCAGCCATTTCCTGTTTTCAAACCAGTAACTCTAATCCCAGGCCACTTTCAAGTGCTTCCCCAGGCATGTGGGCCGTAGCCCTGGGCCCTCTCAGTGGTTCTGTCCCTAGGCCACCTTCCATCACCCCCCAGAGAGCTTTTCTTCTTTCTCACAGTTCTCTTTCTCTACAGCAGAGAAACCAGGAAACGGCCCAGCAGGTCACTGACCTACCCCCCTCTGATTCCTGCCCATCAGTCACCTGTTGGTCTTCATTTCTGTGCCTTGTCCTAAAAAATATATTCCATCTCTGACTGGTTTCCTAGGAAACAAACCCTCAAAAACAGAAACAGACCGGGTGGAAAACAGAACAGTCCAAAAATTCCACCTTGCAATGTTTAATAATGAGAGAACCCAGTTAACAGAAAGCAGTAGTAAATTTATGTCACTAAAATGTGTGGACTTTTCCTCTACAGGTTTTAAACGCGTCTCTGGATCATGCCCTCAGGACAGCAACCATTCTGAAAGAAACTACTGATCAAATGATCAGAACTATTGCAGAAGATCTTACCAAAGTACAGAGATGGAGGAGTCGATTGAAATACTAGCTTGACCCAAGGTAACCAAGGATTAAAAAAATGCAAAGGAAACTTGATCTCCTCCCCAAATATTTTACTTAATACACAATTTAGGAAGATGAGTTTCTAAAGAAAACACCCAAATCAAAAGAAATGGGGGACACACAGTGTTTAAATGAAAAAGAAGGGGACCTGATTCTTTAAATCAAATCAACGTGTATTTATTTTATTTATTTATTTATTACTTTTTGGTATGTGGGTAGGTCCCTGACTGGGAATCGAACCCAGGCCGCAGCGCTGACAGCGCCAGCGCTGAAGCCTTAAGCCACTACACCACCAGGGAACACCCTTGTATTTATTTTAATATAAATCTGTTATTCCTACCTTGTAATAAATCAAAACAATAAAATATACTTTTACCTTTTAGTATGACAAAAAAAAAAGTTTGAAAAACTCAGTGTTGGTGAGGATGGAGAAGACAGGTACTGTCATACGCAGCTGACGGAAGTAGAAATGCGTACAACCTTGCTGGAAGGTGACTTGATAATATCTGTCATATTCCACATATTCTAAAAGCACTTATCCTCCGAGCAGCAACTCCACCACCAGCAGCCTGCTTCACGGGTAACTCACACAACAGCCCCTGGCGTGTGCAGGAGGAAGGCCACGGGAGCCCGACGGGAACAGCCCCGAGTGGAACTAACCTAAATACCCTATGGGACAGTTTGTAACTAAGAACAGTCATGTGATGAATACCTGCAGCCACCGAAAAGAATGAGGTGGATCATCTGCAAGACCACTGTGATAAAAAGCAAGATACCTAGTAATGTATGTAGTGTAACCTTTTGTTTATGTTTTTCAAAGGGCATACATACTTTGTGGAAAGTACACAAATTTTCAGTGGACCTCTAGGAAATGGAACTGGGCGTGGGGCGGGGGGAACGACAATTGTTACTTTTCACTGACTTGCTGTATTGTGTGAAATTCTTACCGTGTACTTACAAATTATTCGATTAAAGATCTCTTGAAGTCAGAAATATGCAAAAATGATAATCTTAGACTAATGAAACGTGAACCAAAGTGAAGACAATTCACAACAACTGTGGACCAGGGATTACGTCACTTTATTCATGTAGAACTTCAGAACAAGCTTTGGATTTGCTTCTTTCAGACTGATTTATAATCTCCGCAATGACAGCAGCAAACTACTGGTTCCTTCCCCCTTTCCTGTGGCCTCCATTCCCTCCGCAGGCTCCCCACATGATTTCCCAGCTCCCAGAGCTTTGCTCAGTGGGAAGCGGGGAGCTGCATCTTTTCCCACTTTGAAGATTTTTGCGGTGACCAAGGCAGCTGCTCTTTGTCTAGCTGGCTGGAGAATGGGCTATTTTTAACTTCGGGGCTTGGAAATTGGTTTTGGGAGCCTTGGAAGAGATAAAGCAGAGGCCAGTCTGACTTTGTAGCTAAGTTTACTTTTAAGTAGTGGTACTATAAGGAAGATATTAATAGTAAAGACTGGTAGTAGCATTTCAAGAGATAAAAAGTTCAAACCGTGTATGAGCTAAGAGGCTTCTAGATTCAGCACTTACCTAAATTAATCGCAACATGATGGCCTGTTTTGTGTGCCAAGTATTACTATCCTGTCTCCAACTTCAAAATTTTTGGCTTGGCTGAAGCACTGTTAAACAATTGATTAGTCCTTAAACTTTTGGGGAGTTCAATCCTCTTTGAGAATCTGAAAAAAGATGATATATGAACATGCACGATTTTGCACACAAGTTTTAAAAGTTCAGGAACAACTGAAGCAGATCCATGGAACCCAGTTGGAAAGGACTACCACAAATCAATGTTCCTAATCCCTCAAAGTGACCTTCTATTGTAATGATTTTTGATTAAAAATATGACCCATCCCTGCTTTATTAAACCATATTCTAAATGTAATTTTACATTTCCTTGATGATTGAGGATCACTTTACTGTCACTGCAGCATGACTAATCCAAGAAAGAGAAACAGGGCAATGTCCTTCAGGAGCTCTGAAAAAGTGCTCGGGAGACTGATGTACAAGGGTAATTTTAGATTTATTGATTCTGTAACCTTGACTACCTCCTTCCTCAAGCAACTTTTTTGTGTCAATGCTGACAGACCTCTCTTCTAATTCTGCCCCAGTGATAAACCAGAAAAACAAGCCTGTTACATGACTGTACCTCTAATCCTGAGTCAAGGGGCTCAGGATTGCTAGGGCAGTGGTGTTATGAAGAAACACTTGGCACTTCCCACAGTGCACAGGCCTCCTTGTGCTTTCTTGCTGCTTGACAAGGCCGCTGGGTCCAAGACAGCCGGATGAGGTGGGACTGGAGAACGCTTCTCTTTTTTCAAGAGAACATTCAAGCCATCCACTTTAGTTAACTGTCACATTATACAAATAAAAACTCATCTTTTTTTTTTATCATTGCTCCCTACTGTAATCTTAATGCATTACTTAAAATAGACCTAATTCATACCAAATATGAATACACATTTATTTATATTTAATACCCAAAATGTTTGATAGTAGAAATTTTACTGTGGAAGAAGACATTTCTTGCTCCTTTGACTTTAAATCAGCCTGCATCCTGATGAGCATCACAAGGGGTACCAGGTACCTACCAACAGCAGAACTTCGTTACAGAGACATCGCATGTTACACAATAAACTGCCCAGATCAGGGCCCTCTGGGTTTTAATCCCAAGTTTTTGTGTCTTGTGAACTGCTGATATTTTTATTTTTTGCAAATATGGCTGAACAATGTGAATCCACTGTACTTTTCGGACTAGGCGAATTTCAACAACGGGAAGCAAAAACTGCTTCTGAGACAGTGAAGACATGGTTTCAGTTAGTTGCAACAACAAAAAAGTCTTCTCCTGGGTCTTGATATAAGAATGTGTAAGTTGCTAATTCTGGGGGGGTGGGAAACAGCTTATACTAAGGAAATTTATCTGAGATGACCTCTTATGACTTCAAATCCAGTAACAGATTTAAGAAGCAAAGGGTCTCCCCAATTTTAAACCTAAAATATGAAGTTGGACAATTAATTTTGCAAACTCATCCTAGAAAAAGTTTACATACCTCACTGCTGAATATCACCTTCAAAGTACTCTCCTTGTGAAGCCATGCACCGACACCAGTGCCTAGTCCACCCTTCAAAGCAATTTTGGAACTCTTTTTTTGAATGGCCATCAGAGCTGTCATCGTCCCCAAAATCTGACAGTGAAGTTCGCAAACTTGCCACCGTGCATACGCTGGCAGTATAGTACAAACAACTTGGTAAGGTGTCATGACCTTGGGAAGTGTAGGCCTCAAAAGATCTCTCATCAGATGATGGGGGCAAAGTGACCCCGGAGGTGTTAAGTGACTAAATGGGCCAATGTTTGCTGTCATCACACTCTTAGTTCCACTTGTCACAGGGCACTGGATTAGTCTACACCTCTGCTCCACCCATTTACTAAACCCTCACAGACAGTTACCAAGGCATTTAAGGATCTCAGATAAAATTACAGACACCAAAAATTACCCTCTCACTGGACATATACTGTTCTCATGCTCAATGTAAAGAGAATTGTTTGTTGATATCAAGCCTTCTTTTTCATGTCTTTGTGCCTGAAGTTTCCTCAGCTTTAAAATGGAGATAATAACAGTACCTTGAATGACAAGATTAATTAAATGAAGTATATAATGCTGCTTAGCACATATGGAGCACTAAGAAAGCATATGCATATTATTTATTATTTTATAATCATTACTTAGTAAAATAGCAAGTTATAAAATTTATATATCAAAAACAACAACTTTTCTATATTATAAAAATTTGTTTGAAAAGAATAAAAAAAGATCCAATTTACACAGAACCACAACAGATAAGGTATGGCAACGTGCCTTATGAAGAAAGCAACCTGTATGAAGAAAAGGAAGAATTCTGAAGGTCATCAAGATTTAGGTAAATGGGAGTTCCCTGGTGTAGTGGCTTAAGGCTTCGTTGCTGGCACTGTCAGCGCTGCGGCCTAGGTTCGATTCCCGGCCAGGGAACTACCCACATACAAATAAAAAAAAGAAAAGAAAAAAAACAAAAAAAACCACAAACAAAATAACGACAACAAAAAAACTTGTTTAAAAAAAAAAAAAAAAGATTTAGGTAAATGAAAAGGTATTCCATAGTTCTAAATATCAAGTTTCAATATTATCAGGGTATCAATTTTTCCTAAGTTAACCTAGACACTTACTGAAAGCCTAATGAAAATACCAAAATAACTTTTTGGTATTAACAAAATGACACTAAAGTTCATTTAGAAAAATGTAATAGCCAGAAAATTTCTGAAAAATAAGTGATTTAGGTGTGGGTAGAGTAGAAATTACATCCATCATATATTAAAACATATAGTGAATTAAATTAGGGAAAAAGAAATACTATAGGTTCATAAAACAGAATCCAGAAATAAACCAAAATATAAATATAAGTTCAGACTATGATAAAGGTAGTATTTCAGATAAGCTGGGGAAAGAGGGAATACCCAACAAAATCTGATACAGTATCTGGTTGTTTGGACAGAAATAAAGCTGGATCCTTGTTAAATACTCTATCAATTTGGGTTCACTGTAGAAATAGAAACTCCTCTAGATACTTCAAGTAGGAAGGGATTTCATACAGAGAATTAGGTCCTGAAAAATCATGGAAAAAGCTGTAGGGGCAGAAACTGGGGGCCACCACACTTTTAGACTCAAGATCACCACCATCTATTATCCAGGGAACAGGAAACTAGTGCAGCTGCTGCCACCAGCACTGCAGCCACCAGCACTGCCACCAGCATTGCCTCATACTCATGAGCATGTGACAGACACTGAAACGTGTAGTCCGGTTGCTACAAATAGCTCCTGTTTTGTCACTGGCATAGCCACAGTACATGGCCTCTGCCTTTTACCTCCCAAATCTTGACCAAATGCAGAATCTTTCCTGTTCAGAATCATACCATCGAGTCTGCAAAATTTCATTGTTAGCCTTTCATCCCCAGTGGTATGGGATGGAGAGGCATGGAACATAATGCCAGGTGCTAAGTGACAATAGCGAGCATACATTCTCACACTAAAATCAACTTGATGGATGAGTTACCTGCAAAGAATAAAATGAAACTATCAAAATGTTCTAGCAGAAACAATGGGTGGATTAAGATCTTGGGTCCAAAAGGCATTTCTAAGTACAACATAAAATTCAGAAGCCACAAGGAAAAGTGATGGATTTATCTACATGAAAATTTAAAATGTGTCTATATTTTAAATGCAAATACTTTGACCAGCTCTGTCACTGCTAAAAATTTATATTATAGAAATATTTGTTTAAGTTGGTAGAAGTATGTATCCAAATAATGCAGCATTATTTATAAGAGCAAAACTCTGAAGATGAGTGATATACAAAATTATGATCCATCTGACAGAACAGTATGAGGCCAGGTAAAAGGACAGATTTGAAATGAAGATGTTGCCCTTGTGTGACACACGTGCAGACATCCTTACAGAGTTAGGTACTGCATAACATTTCATTCAACAACAGATCACACATGACAGTGGTCCCGTAAGATTATACTGGAGCTGAGAAACTACCATCACCTAGTGATACCATAGCCAACACAATGTCATACCGGAAGTATGCATGTCTGTGGTGACGCTGGTGTAAACAAACTTACTGCAATACTAGTTAAAAAGTAGTATAAAAGTAGAGCACATATAATTATGTGCAGTACATGATGCTTGATAATGGTAACAAATGAGTGTTACTGGTTTATGTATTTACTATATTTTTATCATTATTTTAGAGCACAACTCCTTTAACATATAAAAACTTTTTTGTAAAACAGTAAACCGTGTTATTACCAGCAGCAGCCTCACAAATCTTGTGTTTACCCTGCTTCTTGACTGCATCATTTTCTCTTGTGACTGATTTAATCTGGTGGTGGTTTGTATAGTAACATGCTGTACACGTTTGTAACCTATAAGCAACAGGATATACTGAGGTGTGTAGTAGGCTGTCTCATCTATGTTTGTGTAAGTGCATTTGATGATGTCCACACAAGGACAAAATTGCCTAACAACAAATTTCTCAGAACACATCACTGTTGTTAAGTGACATATGACAACATTATCCAACCTTATACATATACTACTTTATTTTTTTAAGAGCCAACAGGGGTTATCTTGGTGGGAAGATTATGGTACATTCTTTTACTTTTTTGTAATTACCTTAGAACTTTTAAAACTCCTAACTTCCCCTATCTCTCCCCAAAAAACAAAGATAATTTTTATAACTATGTATTTATTTTCTCTTAGAATGTTCATGATTTTTTTCCAGTTTAAATATACATGAGTTCAAAGTTATATAAAATTGTGTTCTTTAGAAGTATCTAGCAAACAGTATATACTATGAAATCATTGTATTTCTATGACTGAATTATTTTACACATAAAAGAAATTAGGAATTTCAGTTGAAAGAAAAACTGCACTTAGAGGAAATAATTCTATCACACATAGTTTTTACTTGTGTCACCTTTTCATTTAAAGTAATTCTTTCCCACAAAAACAATATTTCAGCATAAGACAGATAAGTATGTATAGAGGTAGCTGTGAAAAATTACCCACAACTCTAATATATTCTGCTCCAAAGGTGAAAAAACTTCCTTTTAGAAAGCATTTTAACATTTCTTCTCATTATCTACAAAGCATTAACAATATTTAAATTATTAAAAGTGGCAAATCCAATAATATATAATCATAAACAGTCGTTTAAGAAATATACTTGAAAAGTTGTTATTCCATAAAATATTTACATTGTTTAAATTACATGATAGCAACATTGTCTTAATCTATTTTAGTTGAACATATTAATAAGAATCTGCAAAAAAAAAAAAAAAAAAAAAGGTACTATTCATCCTTCATAAGGGAGACTTTATCCTTGGATTTATTCAGCATCTTTATATCATCCAACAGCTTTTTGGGTGTTAAAATATGCGTAGAACCTGGCAGGGGAAAAGATAAATTTTTCAGAGGGCAGCAGTTAAACCAATTTTCTTTGGCTAACTATATATTGTCCTGTCCTTCAAATGTGCGGAGTACAGCAGCTTGGGGCAATTTAACAAAATTTCTATAGGACACATGGCTGAGAGCTGCCTATACTACATATTTCAGTCCTCCTTTATTAAGTATGCTCAGTAAACCCTGCCCACTCTTCAGTGCTTTGTCTACTTTGTGCTATATACTGATATATTGAAGATAAAACTGGAAGTTGCTCTACCCTCATGAAAGAATTGTCGCTGTTTAATCACAGATAACCACTAAGCAGTGCCACATTTGAGGCCGGGGACGGGACAGTTTATACATCACTGTTTTTTGTTTTTTGTTTTTTTTTTTTTTTGGGGGGGGGGGGGTAGTTCCTGGCTGGGAATCAAACCTAGGCTGCAGCGTTGAGAGTGCCGAAGCCTAGCCACTGCACCACCAGGGAACCCCCTACACATCAGTGATTTTGACTGAAATTCTTGGAACTAAATTCCACATAGGCCTTGCCAATATTGGTGTACACCAACAAAATAATTCAAAATATTTCTGAGGTAGAAATGTCTCAAAAATTATTTAATGATGAAAGCAAAAAAAGTACGGAACATAATATTTTAAAAGACGTATTTATAATATTTAAAGAATATAGTATTTTGAAGCTCATTTCCTCAAAGGCAGGATATTTAAAAAAAAAAAATTACCAAAAAGTTCAACCAGGGAAAAACTCTAGTACATCAGCTAAAACATATTCAATTAAAAAGTTTTTTTTATTTTTATTTTTTGGTATGTGGTTAGTTCCCTGGCTGGGAATTGAACCCAGGCCGCAGTGTTGACAGTGCCGAAGCCTTAAGCCATTACACCACCAGGGAACTCCTAAAAAGTTTTTTTGCATTCAATAATTTAGTTCTAAAATAAAATACAAGATAAAGTTTTACATATATATAAGGGCTATCCGGAAAGTATGCAGCCATGTAATATGAAAAATAGAGGCATTATGGCTGGATTTTTTTCCAGACAGCTCTTGGATTTCTCCACTTAAAGAGTTTGTTCAAAAAAAAAAACAGAAAAGAGGAAAACAAATCTTACCAATAATAACTTCACAGGATTTATGTGCCTGGGAAACTTCATAAGCACAACGCATTTCAGAGTATGTAATTCCTCCAATTACAAAAACAATCAACTTTGACCCATTTTTTCGGTCCTCTAAATAATTAGCTCTGGGTTTCTGGCGAGCACTAAAAAATAAAAAAAGCACAAACATTTATAAAACATTTCCAAAGCCATATTGCATATAAACTTTAAAAAGCTTACCTAACTCAAGCCAACTCAAATTTGGCACAAACTACATTGATTTTAAGGAAATGACTTAACTATGGCATAATGGGCACCAATAATTAGGCAGGACAGCCCTACTTCAAATTTAATTTTGATCTGATATAGTTTGGACAAATCACTCAAAATCTAGTTCAGCATTTTAACCTACAAAACAGAGCTCAACTATGAAGAAATAATATCCCTGAAAAGTATAGGACTGCTTAAGTTGAAAAAAATGGGGGTAGGAGCACAGAAACAACAGGGTTTTAAAGACATGGTAGGTGTGGAGGGTCAGTCACAGGTACTGATTTGGAGCTGATGTGGTACTGGGACATCCCTTGTGGGAATTCAGTCAAGTGTGATGGTAGGGGATACTGAAGACACTTCTGCACTACCATGTTCACTGCAGCATTAGTTACAATAGCCATGATATGGAAACAATCTAAATGTCCTTTGATGGACAAATGGATAAAGAAAATGTGGTGTGTATATATACAATAGAATATTATTCAGCTGTAAAAAAGTTCTTGTTGTACAGTGATGCCAACATAAGCACAGGGTGTCAAGTTTGCAACTTGTCAGATCTGGAGTATAACAGCTCTGATGGCCATTCCAGAAAAAGAGTTCCAAAACTGCTTTGAAGGGTGGACTAGGCACTGGCATCAGTGTATAACCTCCCAAGGGGAGAACTTCGAAGGTGACTGTAGTGATACTCAGCCATGAGGTAGTAGCACTTTTTCTATGATGACTTTAGGAAATTAATTGTCCGACCTCATATATTAGTTTATAAATTCCTTATGTGTATGAGTACATATTAATAAAGCTTAATTTCTCCCTTTTTTAGGTAAAAATAAGTACTCAATAGATCATCTTGTTATCTACTTTGGAAACCATGTTCTAGATGACCTCTAAGCCCCTACAATGGAGGATCCCACAGTAAATTTTCAATAATGTTCTTAGTCTAGTCTTTGGGAAGATAATTTCCATCTGCCATCTTAAGGAATGCTGAAGTGTAACAGGAAAAGGGAAAGAGAATTAGTCACTGGTTTTGAAATATGGAACAGGAACAAGATACAGTCTTGGTTCCCATACAAACTAAATGATGCTATACTAAAAGTACAACTCAGGTTTAAAAGCTTTTACAAAGGAGAAAAAGAGTAAGAAGACAAAGGAAAGGGAGATAATATTGCTCAATGTGATTCCAGCAATTTTTAAACTTCTGAATAGCAATATTAGGAAAATCAGATTATATTTATTTCATACACATGTGTAAGACACGTTGCTAGTGTTTTATACCTGATAGATACAATAACGATTAAATTGCTGGATACTGAAAATCTCACTCTAAAAAGCACCTAGAAGCATTGGTTAATATAGAAGCAAACATCTTTTTGAAAGCACAGATGAAAAGTAACCTCCAGGGGTCAGTAAAAAGGAAGCTAAAAACTAGAGTGGTAAACTGACTTGAGTCTTGGTCTACCTTGTGGAGTATTAGTCTAATCTTAGAAAACAAGGGGCTTCGGTGTGTTTACCTGTTTAATGAACAGAGGGACAAATCCTTAGGTATTGTGCAAGGTAGGGATAGGGAATTGACACCCCCATGGGAATTGAAACCCCCACATAAACTCAACACACCCTCAAAAGCAAAGGGAGATGATAAAGAAGCTCCCCTGACAATTCCAACACAGGCCTTTCTCCTGAGTGTTCTAATTTATACTACCTTCACGGTCTGGAGAAGCCCAACTGAGATTACCACATAAAAAAGTCTTTAAATCCTGGCAGAAATAAATGCAAAACCTCTCAGAAGGGCCCACTTTCAACCCTGGCTAATGAAATAAATCAGAATCCACAATAACTAAACAAAGGAGGAAATATATAAACTTAAGTGCCTACCGAAATTAAAAGCAGCAGAATTAGACTCCGAAGAATACCACATATTAAAATTATTAAAAATAAACTAAAATTAAGTATGTTTAAAATGGAAGGAAGAGACAAAAAAGGGGCTAATCAGTTAACAACTGCAGCACAAAATCAACAAAAGAAGGCTCACAGTCCTTAGTGTATGTTAAATTATTAAATTGCTTCCAGGTGGCCATTTCTAAGATTATCTAAAAAGAAAAAAACAGCTAGGCACAGCTGAACCCCAGGAGCCTCTACTTCCTGTTTACACATGAGATTTAGGGACTCCGCTGGGACCACGGTGCCCACGAAGGAACTAGCCCATCCCTTTTGCCTAAACTAATTAATGTACGAAATCCCTTCAGAACAGCTTACATCTTACTCCTCCTACTTAATGTGTAAAAAACACTTGCAAAACTGCAGAACAAAGGACACGGCTGTCTTTCCTATCTAGCCATGCTGTGGCGGGTTTCGACTTATGCCCCAAGACTAGCCTTTTTGCTAGCAATGGCCTAATAAACCCTTTCTTTAAAAAAGAATTTCAGCTGTGAAAATAAAAATTTTTGTTTAATATAAATAACAAATGGAAAAATAAAAAATATAGAAAGTATAAAATAAGAAATAAAAATTAAAGCATATCTAAAAAAACAAGTAGAACATTTAAAATGTCAAAATAAAGTCAATGAGCTAGACACTCAAAAAATAGCTTACTCAGCAGGTTAGAAACAAATTTATGAGATAATTAAAGAATGGAAAACTAAACTTGAAGAAAAATTTCCAGAATGAAACACAAAAAATAAATGTTAAAACTTGAGAGATTACAATACATGAAGACAGAAGAGGTGTCTCAACAAAACCAAGACTGCAAAGTGGCAACAGCTGAAGTATTTATGAAAGATATGAAACCTCAGATTCAGTGTTTCCTAAACACAATGGATCCCCGAAAAAGAAATAAAAATAAATCCTAATGTAGACAAAGCATAAGGAACGTACAGAATACCAAAAACAAAAGGCAAATTACCTATGACAAAAATGACAGAAACAATCTGCTCCAACACCAGCCCCAAGAGTTTAAAACAGAAACCAAGACACAGCAGAATAACATCTCAAAGTGTTGAGTAAAAATTACTGTGAGCTTAGACATTTATAACCATCATATAAAAATAAGGGCAAAATGAAGGTATTTTCAAACAGAGAAAACCATACTCTACCACCAACAGACACACACTGAAGAAATTTCTAAAGGATATACTTCAGGCAAGACTGGTAACTGAGCCCAAAAAAGGGGATGCGGTAAGTGGTAAGCAAGAAGTGGTGGTTAACATGCACATACAACTAAAAAGAAATAATAATGCTGATCATTAATTTGGGAAGTAAAAAAGATGTAAGGTGAGCAAAAATAAAATATTAAGATAACCTTTAAAAAGTGTGTGGTCTGAACTAAGAACTTGGTTCTGAGGTTCTTGTATTGTTCAAGAGGAGAGCAAAGATACTAAATTAATCTCAACTTTGTTGAATCAAAGTGTACAAAAATTCTAAGGTGGGCATGTCCAACCTGTGGCCCAGATGACTTTGAATGTGGCCCAACACAAATTCTTAAAACATTATGAGATTTTTTTGTGACCACTTTTTAGCTCATTAGCTGTCGTTAGTGTTAGTGTTTTATGTGTGGCCCAAGATAATTGTTCTTCCAATGTGGCCCAGGCAAGCCAAAAGGGTGGACACCACTGTTCTAAGGTTAACTGCTACAGAAATACAAATAAGCTATATAACTCTCATACCAATAGAAAAGGAAAACAATAAAACAAAACTAAAGAAAAAGCCTTCAGTCCAAAAGAGGCACCCAAGAGAAACACTCAAATACATGTAAATGTACAAGAATGCTCATTGCATTTTGTTTGTAATGGTGCCAGTTTTGACACAGCCTAAATTTCCATTATGTAGAAAAGAGATGAATAAATTGTGATACTCACATAAGCACTTACCAAGCAGCACTGAAAATTTATACATGTATCAATCTGGGATTAACTTCACAAACATAATGTTGAGGGAAACAAAAAAAAAGCAAGCTATAGGAGGACATATACAGTATGATACAATTTACATTGTTTAAAAACACAACTACAGAAAAAACCTGTGGTCATGGTAGAATAAGGGCATCGGGAGATTCCCCTCCAAGAAAACAACTATAAACCAAGGTGAAACTGTGGAGGAAAAAATAACTTCAGGTCACCTGAAAATCAACAACAGGCAGACAACAAATTGAGAAGCATTTATCTTGAATCTATGCCAGCATATCCAGGAAGAATGTGAACTTCTAGCCTGAGAATGCATCCAAGTCCTACCATTCCCTCAAAACAGTCAGTAAAGACTGTAGCTCAGTGGCTTTCAACCGCCAGTCCGCAGACTGGGACTGATCTGCCAGAAATTTCCTGCCAGTCTGTGAAATAGTTTAAATCACAATGGAGTAAATTTATACTTCTCTATTAAAAACACCTTGAGAATATGAAAATATTTCACAGACTGGCAGGAAATTTCTGGCGGACTGGCGGTTGCAAACCAGGGCTGTAGCTTTACTGCCTTGAGGCTGGTTGTGAAAACTGCCAGAGGTGAATACTTGATTCAAGGTAGGGAGGCAGAGGGAGTACAAAATCTTGCAGCTTTGCTGGTTAAAAATGGCAGATCTAGTTCAGAGGAGGAAGACAAGCAGCCTAATGTTTTGGTCAGCAAATCAGCCAGAAATTTAATGAAGAAATCCTAGATGTAAGAAAGCCAAAGAAGGCAGCTCTCCACTCACCCTTCCTTAGCTGATCGCCAAACAATGCATGTGTAGGGAACGTCTGAAAAAGCCCAGGGGGAAAAAAATGAAGAAAAGAAAAGGAGATTTAAGAACTGACTATGACATGGAATGCATTACTTAACCCACCCTCGGCTCGATAAGCAAACAATGGAAGCTTTATAGACCTGAGGGGTCTAAACACAACCTCTGTCCAAATAACGGGCTGACTTCTAAACTACACAGACACAGGGCCAACTAACTACTAGAAGCCAAGCAAAACAATGAAAATTAAAAGCCTCATGAATGACATCAGTGGCTACACAATGCAAAGAAGAAGGATACCACAGGTTAAATCCACTCAAGTTACTAAAAGAGAAAACAATTTAGAATTGCCACAATACATTATCCAGAAAGTCCAGTTTTCAACCAAAAATTAGCAGATGTACAGAAACAGTAAAGTGTAACCCACACTTTGGAAAAATACAGTAAAAAGAAACCTACCCTAAATGGACCCAGATGTTGGATTTAGCAAATGTCAAAGGAGCTATTAAAAATATGATAAAAAAGTTGAAGAAAATTATGCTAATGACTTAATCATAGAGAATCTCATAAGAAAAATGAAAAGTAAAAAAGAACCAAATGGAAATTCTAAATGTGAAAAGTACTAAAACTGAAATCAAAAATAAAATCACTAGATGGCTCAACAGCAGATTTGAGATGTCAAAAGAAAGAATCAGAGAACTTGAAGATGGATCAACAGATACCATATCTGAAGAACAGAAAGAAAAAAGATGAAAGAAAAGTGAACAGAGCCTCAGTGATCCATAAGACAATGTCAAACGTTCCAACATATGTGCAATGGAGTTTCAAAAGGAGAAGAGGGAAAGAGAAATGGGTAGAAAAAACTTTTAAGAAATACTGACTAAAAACTTCCCAAATTTGATGAAAAATATTAACTTATAGATCCAAGAAACTCAATACATGCTAGGTAGAATAAACACAAAGAATTCCACCTAGACACATCATAGTTAAACCACTAAAAGCCAAAGACCAAAAGAAAAACCCTGTAAAACACAACCCTATACACTGTTTAGGATGTATGTAGAAAATGCATAGGTGAATGATAAGTACCAAATTCAGGATAGGGAAAAAAGGGAGAATAAAAAAATCAGAGAGTGACATACAGGAAGCTTGAATTGTATTTATGATGATTCATCTGGTAAGTTGGCCAATGAGTGTAAAGGTATGCATTATCATACCTTTCTTAATGTTTCCAATATTGAACCATCAAAAAATTATCAAATAGGGTTATGTCCTGTGCTATGGGAAGAAAAAAAAACGATGAGAGAAAAAAACTCCTTTTAAGTTTCATGAAAATATTTTTGATAATAAGGACATTTTCATATTGCTTACTTGGACTCATTTAAAACAGGTTATAGTTCTGGGAGAGCTGCCAACATACGAATGTACTATTTCAATCATTAGTCTGCAGTATCACACTGAAAATGTCACTGACTTCCAATAGACAGGCTTTACCTTACAGCCCCTGAGCCATTCCACACTGCTGGACACTGGGAACAATACGGCCATTCCTTTGAATCTAATCTATTATCGATGGCATCCTAGGGAAGAAAAGAGTTAACACTATCACGAAAATGTTGTAAACTCCAGGACATTTTTGCTTGTTTTGCATAAAACTCAAAACGTGTATTTATAATTGAAGAACATAAGGATGTGTAAATATTTAATAAAACAAGGCTGGCCCTTTTTTTGAAGCTCACAAAACTTACTGGCTTCAAATAGTTAAGGCGATCATTTACTTATGAAACCAGTATTTACTGCATCCTCTATTTCTTCATTTGGAGAGTCTCCATATTGGTGTAAGGATTCCAAGCATCTCATCAGGTCTTTACGTCCAAAACGCTGGGGATTTCTCAATACCACCTTTGGTATTACATAAAGTATTATACCTGACATACCTCACAAGCTACAAGAGTCCAGGCCTTGTCCTTTGTAGCAGCGGCTCTAAAATAGGATGTGCACCCCCTGGCCTAGGGTACACAAGACAATCCAAGGGGATGAGGAAAATTTTCTTTTTAATTTTAAAAATTTTCCTTTTCTTGAAGGTTACATTTGATATACTTACATATGGGGATATACTGTTTACACAGATTGTTTTGTTAGTACAGTAATATATAAATAAATAAATGCATGCTGTAGGCTCATGTTCACGTGCGTATGATCAAAACATGCTGGAGACCACTGCTTAACAGCCTGGTAGTACAAACTATTAGTAAGTGGGCACAAGGTACTCAGTAGTACAAGAATATTTCAATAAGCCTGCAGGAAATAAAGAAACCAAGTTTCAGGAGAAATTCTGAAGGTCTTATAGACTGCCACTGAGTCAAAAAGTGTATTTTCTGAATGACAAAAATAGTCAAGCTAAACAGAAAAATCATAGTAATAAATTGTACCCAATCAGATCCCAAAGAAAAGTAGAAATTGGGTTTTAAGTCTAAGGAAAATTGGATAAATAGAACTATATGATTATGACTGAAGAACTGATGTCATTTTATTGAGCTCATAATACAATTTTTATTAGTCCATTTTCTAATTTTCTATAATTGAATATTATTTTCTAAAAGCAGACAGTACTATAGTACTAAAGGCATCAACTATTTGTTGAATACAGCAAACTACAGTGAGGTTTACACTTTAATCACAAATATATTTCCAAGAATATTGGATTCTAACATTTTCTAATAGTGGTCATATACAAATGTTATTTTATTTTGAACCTTCATTCAAATAAATTATTTACATTTCTGTTACATATAGTTATTTGAAATAAAAGCACTTTTTTTTCATAATGCATGTGTGTGCTTTATTTTTTTATTTTGAGGCAGTCAGTGGTGTGAGTGAGTTTGAGGTTTTTAGGAAAGAATCTTCAAGTGTTTCTGTTCTTCCCTTGACCTCAGAAACAGCCTTCTTTGTGAATCCTCCTAGTACTGGCGAAAATTCCTGACCCAGTATATGTTCAGACTGACAGATAAACACACAAAGAGTAAAGAATACGGAAGGGCACTTAGGGTGTAAGTAAACTATAATGACTTTTACCTCCAAAATATCTTTGATAAAAGGTGTCCATCGAGAGAGTTGAAAAGTTTCTTCTGCAGACCGATCCTTTCTTAATGGTTTGCTTTGTTGAGACTAATGTTAATTAGAGGAAAAAATTTAAAAACTAATTTATTTAGTGATATTTTCTAAGTTTTCTAATGATGTTATTTAATTTACAGCAAATACTATTGCATTTGACTTTAAAACTAAGAAATGCCTACTAAAACAGTCTGAATAGGTGTGGTCACATAACTTCACAGTATTTTGTGCTTTAATGATTAAATAGTATAAGAAAGTAGGTTTACTCAAAAGTGCTATAAAACTTGAGGGGGAAGAGAGATTCTGAACAGTTCTTTCAAAATTTGCTATAAATGAATCATAAAGAAAAGCATAAATAGCAAATTACAACAGAAGCCGTAAAATATAAATTCACTAGAAAGATGTATTTGTCCAAATTGTTAATACTCATGTATAGAAAATAAAAAAAATTAACTTTTTACTTATATACCAAATCTATAGAGTGAAATTAAGACTGTTCATTTATTCCCATGTAAGGAAACCTACTTAATGCAAGAGTCATACATGCATATGCACACACACACACACAGAATGTAAGATTTCTTACCGGGGGGACAATGGGAACACCAAGGTAACTCCAGTTACGAATCATGTCACTCTCATTTTCTATCTTTACATTCTGGATCAACCTGTCCAAATTTTCTTCCGTAGTTCCTTAGGTAAGTAAAAATATGAGTCACATATTTGCTACCACAATCATTTCTAGGTTTTAGATATATTTATGAATAAACCTTTTTAAATAAAAAGTAAACATTTAAATTACATACCCTTCAGCCTTCTTTTTATTTATCTTAACCAAATTCATCTAGTACTGTTGAATTTTCTAAAATTCTCTTAAGATCTTTAGTAAACCATTTATTATAGTGATTTTAGAGCTAGGTATTCCAATAATAGTCATGAAAATGAACAAAGCCTCCGTTACCATTAATACTGAAGATATAGAGTAGGATTGCTCTTATTTTATCATAATTATCATGATTTTTGCTGAGTAGAACTGGAAGAAGTACTCGCATAGAATCCTTCACCTTCTGTCCTTCTGCATCAGTTCCAAGTGCCAGATCCTTATTGAAAATGAAATAGTCAGTGGTCTATAACCCAAATTCAGTTTCAGTTAAAAATATCTATTATTAAATCCTGCCAAGTTTTAATGGAATACTGGGGACACTTCCCAGGAAAATGTGGGCATCGCTGGTAAACTCCTGATTGTAGATTATGTCAAAAGTAAAAAATCATTCAGAGAAGGAAAATCACTCATCTAAACCTGCGCTAATATGGCAGCCAGGAGCCAGCCACACGTGGCACTGAGCACATGAAATGTGGCTAGTCTGAATTAAGATGTGCTATAAGTTAAAACACCAGATTTTGAAGATTTAGGAGTGGAAAAAAAAGTAAAATATTTCACTAATAATTTTGTATACTGATTATATGGTGAAATAATTTTGGATGTATTGGGTTAAGTCAAATATATTATTAAAATTAACTACACTTATTTCTTACCTTTTTAAATCTTTTTTTTTTTTTTTTTGCTTTTTGGCATGTGGGTAGCTCCCTGGCTGGGAATAGAACCCAGGCCGTAGCGATGACAGCGCCAGCGCCAAAGCCTTAAGCCACTACACCACCAGGGAACTCCCTACCTTTTTAAATCTAACTAGCAGAATATTTAAAATTATATTCTACTTGCATTCTGCCAGACAGCACTGATTTAAAGCATTTCACATTATAGAAGAGCCTCTTAAAACAAGTTAAAAGTGCCTATGCTGTACTCTGCAAAATGTTACATTAAATGTTGCACTCACTGAGAAGGGCCTGCCCACAATGGTACTCTAAAATATTGTTCCAAACACTTATATATCATTCCACTAAACATGAATAATCACAGATTAGGAGGAACTTGCTTACTATGATACTATTAAGCTACTTGTTAATGTTGGTGGGGATCATGTTATTAAATATGGCATAGTTAAGTCATCTTCTAAGAAAGAGTCTGTGACTCAGTGCACTGTATTGATTGAACAAAGTTAGGTTTTACCTTAGAACATTCACTCAAGAAATCTATTATGCACATACCTGTTCAGTTTTGCAGAGTTTTTCTATATTAGGCTTGAATTTATTCATGCAATCTTCTGCTAAGTTAAGATGGACGACTTGCTGAAAAACAGAAGAAATCAATCATTTAAAGCATTTTAATTTCTTTTTGTGCAACAGATAATATTAAACTTTTGAGACTGGCTTAAAGGTTAAATATGGACTTGGGTAGAAATGAGGTACCATGTACAATAAGAGAAACAGCTCAAGAAAAGGAAAAAAGCGAGAATTAACATGACCTACAGGGGACAATCAACAGACAGCCAAAAACAGAATGGAAGGACTGAGTTTGTATTGGGTGTAAGGATTATTTTTGTAATGACTCAAGAATAACTGAAATAGCAAAGCAACAGTTAATCTGCCCACATAGCTTAATTACTCTTATATCTACTAATATGTAACTTTATTTGAAGAACCAAGTAGAATAACAACCACTGGTCAATCAAATGTTGAATTTTCTTATTAAGGTGATACATGCTAAACCTTCTCTGTTTGGCTGTTCAAGACAAAGGTATAAAAAGTTAAAGTTGGGAGTTCCCTGGTGGTGTAGTGGCTAGGCTTCGGTGCTATCAACGCTGTGGCCTGGGTTCGATTTCCAGCCAGGGAACTACCCATGTGTAAAAAAAAAAAAAAAAAAAGTCCTGCACGGGAAGTAAGCTTAAAAAAAAAAGTTAAAGTTGGATATGGCTAAATCTAGATTCTATATAGAGAGAATACTATTGGGAAGCTTAGATATTTGGGATATTTCTCAGGCCAAGAGTAAGGTTTTAGAGGACAGCTAACACAAAGCATTCCATGACACCCACTGCTAAATCTGACTACAGCGCCAGATGGACTAATAAACTAAAAATGATACATATCTCATATATAATACTGCTTACCTTAGTAATCTGTTTACGGAAATGGGGCATCTTTTTCATCAGTTGGGCAAGAGCACTAAGCGATGTCTAAGAAAAATCAAACATTTTAAAACCAAACTTATAATTCAGTTATTCTCTAACAATTTAAAATCCTACAGTTTTAAATATTTGTTAATTTATTAAATATTTGGCAAAATTTTTAAGAAAACAAATGCAAGAAATTTCTAGTTTCAGCCATGATAAAGTAGCTGATATCAAATCTACTCTCCCTCATAAACAAATATAAAAATTGGACAAAATTAAGACAACAGCTTTCAGGCAATAGATAAAAAAATAGCTCACTCAACTACATCAATAATTACATGAAAAATATATTAACTAAATATTCCAATTAAGAGACAAAGATTGTCTGCTTGAACAAAAAACAAAAATCAACTCAAGCTCTCTTTAATAAGCACATCTTAAATACAAACAGACAAATGAAAGTAAAGGATGGGAAAAGATGTACTACATAAATACCACGATAAAGCAGTATGGCTATATTAATATCAGATGAAGTAGACTTTAAGGCAAGAAATATTGCAAATTATAAGAAAATGACATTTTATGATGATGAAAGTATAAATTCAACCAGAAGATAACTATCTCAAATTTATAATGACTAATTAACGTGGCCTCATCAGTTAATACAACTTCAAAAGCTGACAGGATTATAAAGAAAATCAGACTAATTCATAGTTATAATCAGAGATTTTTTTTTATATTCATTTTTATTGTTAGACTTATTGGGGTGACATCTGTTAGCAAGGATTAATCAGAGATTTTTAACATACCACTCTCAGTAACTGACAGAAAAAAGCAGACCAAAAATATCAGTAAATAGAAGATGTGAATAACATGATAAAAGAACTGAATTTAATTGCCATATAGAATTTGTATTCTGTTGAAGTACACTTAAGGCATTAACTACAGTAGATCATACGCTGGGTCACAAATCAAGTCTGAACAAATTTCAAAGGACTGAAATCATACAGTGCACATTCTCTGGCCACGATATAACTAAATTACAACTCAATAACAGAAAGTAGGAAAATCCAAAACTATGTGAAATTAAAAAACATATTCCTGGGAGTTCCCTGGTGGTGTAGTGGCTTAAGGTTTCAGCGCTGGCGCTGTCAATGCTGTGGCCTGGGTTCGATTCCTGGCCAGGGAACTAGCCCCCAAAAAACAAACAAACAACAAACAAAAAACCCCCAAAAAACAACAAAAAACATATTCCTATGTAACATGAGTCAACAAAGAAATCACAATGCAAGTTAGAAAATATTTGAGCTGAATTAAGATAAAAATTATTACAAAATTTGTGGGATACAACTATAGCAATGCTGAGAAAGAAAAAAAGTTGAAAATGAACGCTCCAATTCAAGATGCTAAAAAAATAAATTAAGCCAATGAACGTACAAAGGAAATAAAAATGAGTAGAAATCAATTAAGTATAAAATATAGAAAAAAGAAATCGACAAAGCCAAAAGTTGTTTCTTTGAAATATTAATAATATATGTGGGATACTAATAATGTATGAGCTAAAATACAAATTAACAATATTAGGATTAAATAAACAGAACATAACTACCAATCCTACAGACCTTACAAGGATAAAAAAAGGGTATTTGAAAATGTAGGTGTAACAGACAAATCCCTTGAAAGGTGCAACATCTCGAAAGTGACACAAGAAAACATTAAAAATCTGAACAGAAGTTGTAATTAAAGCCTTCGCCATAAAGAAAACTCCATGCCCAGATTGCTTCAATGGTGAATTCTTTCAAGCAACAGACAGTAGTAACAATTTCTATAAACAGCTCCAGAGAATAAAATGAAGGAAAGCATTACAACTCATTTAAAAACCAATATAATCTTGCTACCAAAACCTGACAAGAACATCACAAAACAAAACAAAAAAACCAAAAAAGGAGTATTACAGGAAATCTTTCTCATAAACCTGGAAGCAAACATCCTAAGCAAATTATTAGCAAACAGAATCCAGTGATACAGGAAAAGAATAAATGTATCATGACCAAGTGGAGCTTACTCCAGGAATGCATGGTTGGTTTAAAGTTAAGAGACTCAATTAATGTAATTCATCACATTAACAGAATAAAGGAAAAAGAATAATTTTAACAGATGCTGAGAAAGCATTTGATTAAGTCCAAAACCCATTCCTGACTTTAAAAAAACCTGTTGGCAAATTAAAAATAAAGGGGAACTTCCTTAATGTGAAAAAGAGTGTATCTAAACAATCTAAAACTAACATAGTACTCAACGATAAAATATCAAAGTTAGGAATGAGACAATAATATCCTCTATCACCAGTTCTGTTCTACATTATAGAGTAGGAGTATTAACTATTAATAAAACTAGTTTAAAATAAAGATTGAAAAGGATCAGGCTAAATTTTCTTTATTCACAGATGACATCATTGTATAACCTTCTGGAATGATGGAAATGTTCTGTATCTTGATTTAGGTGATGGTTACACAGGTGTGTGAGAGTGTATATGTGTTGTGTGTGTGTGTGTGTGTGTGTGTGTGTGTGTGTGTACATACATATGTAAAAAGTTATTCAATATATGTACACTTAAGATTTGTGCACTTTTTTGTTTCTCAGCTAGGGAACCACCCCCCTCAAAAAAAAAAAAAAGAAAAAAAAAGAAAAAGAAAAAAGATTTGCGCACTTGACTTAGGTACTTCATTAAAAACCCAGCATTGGTGAAATTAGCTACATAGTCTTTTAAAAACAAACTTTAATGAAGCAAGACAGCAAAAATGTTGCTAACTATTGAGGCTAAGTTATGGGTACATGGAAATACATTTTCTCTACTCTTGTGTATCTTAGAAATTTCCCCAAATGGTAAATTAAATAAAAAATTTAAACAAATTTTAAGATTCACCTTCATCACTGTTTTGAAAGTTAAATAAGGCTCTTACCTTTCCTTCTGTTGCTTTCTTTGTTGATGAAATTTCCTTCATAAGCTTGGGAATTTCCCTGTCAAATTGAGAAGAATATTTTAAACTCCTAAGGTGTTAATTCTTTACAGAAACATTTTAAGATTACAAAATGTACTATCATATATGCAGTGTACAAAAAACATGGAACAAAAATTAAAATAGGTTCACGTACTCTAACACAACTGCAATATGCCGATGTCGAATTCTGACCCAGAGGTCATCGTCTTCTTCAAGGACTGCCTCCTTTTCTTTCCCATCTGTTTTATATCTATAAGCAGACATAAGTATATAAAACTTTTGGATAATTTTCTCCCCAAAATGTGGAAGAAACATTTGCACAAACAATAACTTTAAGACAAAGCTTAAGAACTGAAGGGTACATATCCATTATTTTAGGGGTATAATAAGTGAGTACCTACTCAAAACTAAGGCATATAGCTATCCTTACATTAAAAAGCAAAGTGCTATGCCTTTGCTTTTTAATGTAAGGATAGCAATATGCCTTAGTTTGAAAGACATTTTTACTTTCAAATGTTGATTTAATTGTCATTATTACAGTCTTAGGTTAGCAAAATGGTATTTTATGAAACAAAAATTCAACATTCCACAATCAACTTTAAGAACAAGACTGAGTATACTAAAAATTTGTGTTCTGATGGCTTAAAACACGACGTTGATAACTAATAACTATCAGCACAACTATCAAACTTCCATTAAGTGAAAAACAGTAATGTCACCCCCAATCTAGCCTATTAAATACTGAAGGTGTCCAGAGTTAGGACAAAATTCACCAACATATGTCACCTGTTTCTATATTCTTCCCGAGACCTATAACCACATCTCCTTCAAAGAATGAGAAAGGAAATGAGAGAAAAACTAATGTAGCTATACAAAACTGTGATTGCTTTAATGAGTCCTAATGAAGTAAGCAGCAATTCAAGGGGTTCACGAAATTACTTAAAATGGACTTTCTGACTGCTCTGCCAAATTAATTTCTCCCTTGTCTTTTTATGCAAGTAGCCTCCTTCCATTGGGGCACTGTCAATTTCCTGAGCCATGATTAGGAAGAATGGCACTGCAGACAGTAAATGTAGTTATCTGCTGTATGAATGCAATCATTTCCAAAACACCAAAAATTACACCTCCCACCTAGAAAACCATCTACATATGTGGTCTTAATTACAGATGCCCAAAGGTAGAATGACTGTGCTTAATTACAGACTGCAATGAGGACAAATTATCTTTAATCTTTGATTTGTAAACAAAGATTAAGGTAGCAAGCCTGACAATACTAAAAGATGGCAACTGCATTTGAAGAGTACATTTAAAGAGGTCACCAAGACAAAATATAGACTCTAGGTACCTCCTGCTTTGGATTCCATTTCCATTAAAAACCGTGATGGAGCACAAACCACAAGGAGTTCAAGCTTCCATCGGGTCTTATCCTTGGACTTTTTTGATTCATTAAAAAAAAAAGTATTGGTGGATTTAAAAAAATGTCTCTGGGAGTTCCCTGGTGGTATAGTGGCTAGGCTTCGGCGCTCTCAACGCTGCAGCCTGGGTAAGGTTCCCAGCCAAGAAAATATCCACATAAAAAAAAAAAAAAAAAAAAAGTCTCTCATACCCTTAAAAAATTAAAACTTGCTTTGCTTGCTAGCAAACCTAGAGAGATAAATATTTTAAGTATTGGGTAGAAATGTCTGAAATGTATATCTATAGTCTAAAACCAAATCCTTTAGAGTCCATTAGTTTAATTCTTTTGTAAATCTCTTGAGCAATGGGTAATCTCTTGAGACATAAAGGGTAAGAGTGGTAATAATATGCCATCTGAAAATTATGAATAAACTGCTTGAAACTACTTTTATACTAGAAAAATAGCTATGTTGATTTCTCTATGTCATCTAACATTAACACAAACAACTCAAGACAAAAACTCAGAAACCAGTATTTAAATAAAAATACAGTAGAAAATACAGAATTAGTTTAACAATATTTGGTTTAAGAAAAAATATTAGGTATTATAAGTATTATAATTATCACAAGTGTTGGCATCTTTTTAATCTATTAAAATTACTAAATTAATTTAAACATAAAATTTCAGAAAACAAATTTTCATTTTTACTATTATGCTCAAACAGTGAATCTCAGCTGAAAAACACCTATTTGAATTTAGAGATTATGATATCAAATAACATGTTATATATAAATATGCACATGTATATACATACTCATAAATGATATACAAAGACACAATAAAATGGGTCCTTGATAGAAAAGCTATTTAATTTTTCATTAGGTTTCTATTTCACATTAGTTTTAAAGTAAATATGCTTACATCATGATTAAGTCAGTAACAGCTACCAAATTGGTAAAACTGTGTCTACCTCAATTATCATCTCATTTAGTTTTCTGGTCTTCTAATCTGTTTAAATATATTACACAGACAAGACACACATACAGATACTTCTCAGTGTATGATTCAGAATAATTACAGTATGACCAGTTTGAATATGGTTATTACTTCAGTAAATATAGTAGTAGGCCTGGCATTTACTTTGAACATAAATCAAAAGTCTGTATTCCACCTGTTCAAATTTAGCTTTGTTGTAGACATAGGTAAGGAAGCAAATACATCAAAAAAGCTTCAAAGCAGTCAAATTACCCATTATTTTTAATAGATTATGATTCTAGGGGAAAGAGAAGGATAATGTCTCTGAATAAAAAAGGTTACAGAGGCTTCAGCTCTCTGATGTCTAAACAAATCATGAAATGCTTGGATCCTTTCCTGTTTATACATGCCCCTTATATGCCCTTCAAGTTATACTTGCTTGTATGTATCATTCTCAATCGGTAGTAGATCATACGCCATTGCCTGAAATGTCAGTTCATGCAGGACAGTGGACACAGGATCAAAGCCACGATCAATTATTATGAGTTGGGAATGAGTTTTACCCTGGAATAGTAAGATAAAATTATCTTAAGAAACTTCAATTTCCTTGTTTGAACACATTTTTAATATCTTAGAAAACAAAAGCAGACTTTTCCTAAGTTTTGTCACATTCTTTTTTTTTTTTTTTTAATGTGGGTAGTTCCCTGGCTGGGAATTTAACCCAAGCCGCAGCGTTGACAGTGCTGAAGTCTTAGCCACTACACCACCAGGGAACTCCTTGTCACATTCTTAAGATTGTGAAGTTGCATTAAAACAGAAAAATCTGAGTGGCATAATAGGGGGAAAAACAAGAACACAAAAACAAAAGCTTTAATAATTAGATTAAGAATCTATATTCAAGAATACATTATTGTGAAAATCTCTTTTAACCCTACCAGACCTGAGACCCTGCACCAAACTGTCCCCTGTACCTGGGTTCCTGAGCATTACAGAGAAAAAACCAACATGATATAGAAAAATGTTAGTTACATGCAAACAAGTGGTTAGAATAAGATGGAACTTGGAGACATTGTAGAAAGTAGGTCTACCTTTCATTTCGAAAATTAGGTACAGTGGTATAGCGGCAGATTTGGAAATGACCGAAAAATCGGTACAGCGGTCTGGTAGGGTTAAAAAGTAACATTTGATTTGCACTAAATCTATTTTCTTAGGAATTCAGCGCCATAAACACTAATACTGATATAAATTATGACCAGTAGTTACTTGAGCTCTTTGTGCTACACATTGTGCTAAGCAAGAAATACAGGTAAATACAAAATAATTCTTACAGCAACTCTGTTAGACAGGTATCCTTATCTTCATTTGACAAGGAGGGCATTAGAGCTTAGAAGTAGCTTGCCCATATCAGGGAGGATCACTTCATAAGTTATATAAATGTCTAACCACTATGATATACACCAGAAATGAATACAACATGGAATGCCAACAGTAATTGAAAAAATTAAAAAAAGTTAATTTGCCCAAAGCACACAGAAGAGACTCAAATCCAGGTCAGCTTCACACAAAGGCTTGTACTGTTAACCACTATGCTACTTAAAAAGACTATATTGCTACCAGCTAGGATGATAATCACAATGGAAACCCTGTTTATTATTAACTCACAAACTAATTATTGTGAATAATACTACTGAGAAAAGTAACTTAATATCAGTAATGTTTCATACTCCATTTTAAAAAGTAATAAAAACTAAATTATTATTCAAATCAGTAAGAAATAACTACAACTCATTAGACAAACATTTCCTATTTACTTTACCTATCACAGAGGTAAATTACACAGAATAGGTCTTTAAAATATTTCTAAATTAACCATTCATTCATTTAGATAAACACTGAGACTACATGGCATAGTGGTTAAGAGTACAGCCTCTGGAATCAGACAGCTCTGGGTTTGAGTTCAGTCTTACAACTTCCTTCCTGTATGATTTTGGACAAACTGCTTAACTTGTTATTATCTCAGTATTCTCATTTGTTAAACAAAATATAATCAGAACCTCTGCTCATAAGAGTAAATGTAGTAATACAATGAAAAAGTCCAGTGTAGCACTTAGTAAGCCCTCAATACATGTAATTTATGAGTCTTCAGAAATCTGAATAGGAAAAAGACCGTGCAATGTAAGTACTATACCAGGGCTTGGGATTATGACAGAATATGGGAGGAAGTGTCACTTGACCTGAAGTCAGGAAAGGCTTCAAAAAGGAGGTGACACTTTATCAGGTCCTTGAATAAAAAAAAGTTATCAAGCATTTGAAGGAATGTTTAATTTCCCAGACAGAAAGAATGGAAAACATGAGTTTTATTTAATTCTGTGGATTTTGCCTTTTTTTCACTAAAATCATGAAGGACTAAAGGGATATTTACCAATATACTGATTGTGTATCTCTTCTCTCATTCAATAAACATTTATTGACTACCTATTGTGCTATGTGTATTGAGCTACTGTCTTCACAACTACAATCAACAACTTTCAACTAGACATCCAAAACAAAAATTGGTAACTTTTAAAGCTAAACTAGTATTCTAGCCAGGTTGTTTGATTGTGGATTATGCCTTTTTCTCTGTGCCTCTGCTCAAAAAATACCGTTATCCAAAACCAAATTCCCTCTTCTATCACACTGTACTCATTCTTCAAGCTCAAGGGCCTCTTCCTCAAGGATGCCTTCTAGGACTCCAGTGTGAGTAAGATTAAGCCCCAGCCTACATTCCCGTAACATTCTATGTAATCTTCTCTTATTCCATTTGTCACATGGCACTGCAACTGGTGGTTCCTTTGCCCATCTCTTCACAATCAATAGTTTCTTCTTTTCATTCTTCACCTACTGTGAACATGGCTTCCTAGCACGTGGCACCAGCTCCGTCAGTCACCTCAGGTTCTTCACTCTTCACCCCAAGCCTAAATTCTGGTGCTCCACAGGTTCCAACCTTAGTCTTTGATGATACTATGTTCCTAAGATAATAACAGCTGCCATTTATTAAACGCTTATATGTGCCAAACACATTAATTCACCTAATCTTTATACCAACCAAGCAGGGTGTATGTTATCTCATCCAGTACAGAGATGAAAATACAACTCAAAGTAAATAATTTGTCCAAGGTCACTGAGCTTGTAATAATAGGAATAACTATATTTGTTAAATGTTTACTCAGTGGCAAGCATTATTTGAAGAACTTCTACATCTATTAACTCTTTTAATCCTCTCAGTACTTTATAAAATAGGTATTCTCTCATTACTCCCATTTTACAGATAAGAAAACTTAGGCATGGAGAAGTTACATAATTTGCCTAAATTAACGTATCTATGAATAAATAAATACAGAGCCAGGATTTGGACACAGTGCTTAACTTTAAAACACATATTTTCCCCACTAAATCACCTTTCTATTAAGGTTTTCACTACCATCTAAATTAATGATTCCTAAATCAATATTGGGGATTGATGTTAATGATTTCCAAATCAATACTAGAATATGAAGGAACATCAGTTTCTCTGGTTTAAAAAGAAATAAGTCAGACTTTATGCATAACCGTATTTGCCTTTTATACATTACCTTTATTAGGCTCTTTTCATCAATCTTGTAGTAGTTTTCAAGTTTTTTTTCAACAAGCTGGGCAAGCTTACTGGCATTATCTAGAGGTTTACTAGGAATGGAAAAAACGTTCAAACAATTATCTTTCTTTCAAGACATACTTATATGGTATCATAAAGTTAGATTGTAAAGTTAAACCATGTAATTTATTCATTTAAAAGATTTTATATAAATTCAATGTTATACTAATTCATCTGGATTTTATAAATGTAAACATTATCATACATGCCTCAGGTATTTTTTAACATAAAGGAAACAAAATATAATAAATGAAATTGCAGTTCCCTCATTCTCCTCCCAATTCCTGGTCTTCTTCCCCACCTCTACCCACCATACCCAAGGCAACCACTATCAGGAATTTAGTGTGTATTCTTCCTACCATTACAGTTGTATATGTATGCACGTGCACTGTTTTATATGTATTTTAATAGTGTATGTTTTTTACTGTCATATATGCTTGAGATCTACATACATGTTATCAAATTTATTCACTTTAGTTCTATAGAGTATTCCATCATGTGGTTATACCAGATTCTATGAATTCATGCCCCCAAAGATGGACATTTAAGTCATTCTCAATTTTATCCTATTGTAAACAACATTGAAACAAATATCTTTGTACTTGTATCTCCAAGTACATGTTTCTCTACATATATTACATCTAAAAATATAACTGTTGGGTCACAGAATATGTACATTTTCAACTTTTCTAGGTATTACCACATTACTCTCCAAATCAGCTGACCAATTATCCCACCTACTAGAAGTGTGAGGTTTCTCGACATGCTAACATTTAGTCAACTTTCCAATATAGTCTTTTTCATAAAATCTTATATATCACTGTCTTCTAAAATGATAAAAATCATACTCTAACTTGTAATTTCATGACCAGTGGTATTAGTATAACTTCCAAGTCTATAAGAAAATTGAAAAAGGCTCCTTAATTAGCACACCAACCTCAAAAATGGTCTCACTGTGAGAGCTTTAAAGCGTTAAGGAATGTTTAGGTTTATACCTTAAAAATAAATAAAGCAGCAACTAAAAAGAAAAATTAATTAGACATTTTATTTTAAACTATTTCAGAAGGTAATAATTTCATGTTAGAATTACACTTTAAAAGTCCATCAGGCATAAAAAAAAATACTTTGCAAAAGAACAAGTAGGATTTGAAAGCCTGAATTATTTAACTATTACAGTAACTCAAAACAGGTCTATAGGTGAGCTATTAAATTATAAATTGCTTCTATCTACTCATGTCCTCAAACAGAGCCAATCACCACAAAAAGAAGCTTGAACAGAGACCGAACTCTAGCAGAAGAAAAGCCATTTAGCTTTCTGCTCCACTGAGTTCAGAATGTAACTATTATAGCATAGCTCCTTGAAGAAAAAAATGTTTCCAATATCTGAGGTACAAGTAAAGAGCTTGTTTGCTAACATCTGAATTAAGGAGGTTTACTATATGTTTTCCTAAGTAATTAATAGATTTTTTAAATGGTTAAGAGTAATGTAACTTAAACATAAAATACCACATGAATTTCAAATTAAACAATTCTGCCAACCTGACAAATGCCAATATTTAAAAAAACCTTTTAAAAGAGGAATGAGTGATAATCTTTATTATTAATAGTACAGTATATTCACTACTACCATTTTATTAGTGCCATGCACTATTAATGTTTTATAGGTATTATCTCATTTAATTCTAACAAGAACCTTATGAGGTGAGTACTATTATCATTCCCATTTCATTGACAGAATAAGGGTCACACAGCTAGTAAAGATTAAAATCCAAGCTATTTGGCTACATACAACATGGATGATTCTCAGAACATGAAGATGAACAAAGAAGCCAGAAACAAAGTGTATCTCATGACTCCATTTACCCCAAGTTCAAAATCAGGCAGCCCTAAAATATGTGTTTAAAGTCAGGAAAGTAGTTAGTTACCTTCAGGGAGGAGACAGGGGGTGGTAACTAGAAGGGATCGTGAGGGGGGCCTCTGAGATGCTGTTAATATTCTACTTCTTGACCTTAGTTGGTTAGATGGGTATGTTCACTTAGGAATGATTTATCAAGCCATATATATATATATGTTTATATATATAAATGTTTATATATATGTTGTGTGTGTGTGTGTGTGTGTGTGTGTATATAAACATTTATGCACTTAACAGTAAATTTTATTTCTAAAAAAAAAAAAAGAAAATAAAAACAATCCCCAAAATTTATTTAAAATGGCCATTGGGATTAGATACTTCAGATACTCATATCCAAATCATATGGCCACTTAAATTTGGTAGAAACTTAATAAAACATTAATGTAAGACTGTAGCCCCTATATGACAACAAAGACACTTCCTCTATGCATTCCTTAAACTCATGAAAAAATGCCTACAAATCATACAAATTTAAGTTATGAAATTCGGTAAAAGAGGCTACTAGTTACTCTGAAATTTCTATCTCCTACATGTACAGCATAATTTCACAAGGAAATAAATTCTGCAAACCAATACACATAAGCACAGAGATATTACTTACCTCTAACTGCAGAGCAAACAGAAAGCATAACATAAACAGACACTACTCAGTGTCTCACCTCTTATATCGCACTCCGGGATTTTCATCCAGAGTAGCACATACTGTAACTATCTGCTCAGCCATCGCTTCCATTATAGCATCTTTTCCATTTGCATTACTGGGGTCTGGACTGTAACAGTAATAGAATGCATCTGGTACATCAAGAGTATATACCTAATTTAGGCCAAAAGAGAGTCACATTGTCAATTTGTAGACTTGTTAAAAAACATATCAAGAAAAATGCGGCCACCGTTTGGGGCATTAAAAAAAATACTTGCACTAACCATGCTGTTTTCTGAAACACCTGTGTCTTTACTTTAATCAAATCTCATTTTCTCTGTCATCTTGATTTCATCTTTTCTTTTCTCTCTCTCCTTTCCTGCTTAGTCTACCTCTCTCCTTCAATTCTCGTTTCATATACAGAGCACTGTTTGCTTTTCACTACCTGTGCAACAGATGAAGGAATGTGAAGTAATCAAACTAAAATAAAACTCTTACTACCTGGCACAAAGAAATACAACGAAGCCAAAATTGGTCTACATGTCTGACATACACCAAAAATCTTCAAGAGAATAATCTAAAAAATTTTCAAGGTTGATACATATCTTCAATTCTTTGGCTTATACTCTTCATGTCTTTAAAATAAAGATACACTTCCTAAAGACACAGTACTGTGCCAGACATAGTACTTGTTTTACCACATATACAGTGACACGTCACAGACACATTTATTCAACTAACAAAGCATTTACTTATGTGCAAAGAACTGCATTCGCAATTTACTAGTATTATGTTCTTTGATGAAGCAGCAAATTGGAGTTGAGAGTCCCCATTAAACTAATTTTTATTTTTTAAAACAATGATAGTAATCCCTCTTAGCCTAGGATAATATATGGAGTGTAAAAGTAGATATGTAATAGGCATCATAGGTTAACTGATAAATTATGAATAAACTTTCTTGCATTCCCTTTCACATGAAGTCATTCATTTCTTTGAATATAACCCTTCATCAGGAGCAGCAGCCTAAACATGGACTGAGACGTAGCTGTAGCTAAGCCACTCGTGCCTGTGTGGCTCAAATTCTTGGATGTGCTGCATTAACTGCCAACAAGCACCCCACAACTTGATGGTGGTTTTCTCATAATATACTATCCCAGTGCAGTAGACAGTATTAGCTATTAAAAAATATTTACTGCTCCTCCCTGCTGAGCCCCTCTCTGTAGGTGTATACTTTCCACTCACTGATGTTGGGCTGTCTTCAGTCACTGAAATCTGACTGGAAGTGACGCATGCCACTTCCCTACAGAAGCCTGAAAAGCCATGGTGTGGCTCCACCATTTCTCTTTTTCCCTCTCCTACATCCCAGACAGGGGCTGCTCCTTCGGCCTCAGTCACAGAATAAAGAGGATACAAAGCAAAGCCCTGGTCAAACCACAACAGACAATAACATGAGTGAGAAATACACCTTGTTGCTGTAATGGACTCAGATGTGGGGAGTTGTTACTACAGTTTAAATTACTCCAAGCTAAATACTACACCAATGAACCAAATAAAATTTTGGAGCAGGTTTTTATTCTACTCTCACATCTCTTCCCTTTCTCTCCTCCTTCCCCTCTGTCCCACTTTCCATCACCACCATTACATGTCCCTTTAGACTACTACCAAATACTTTCATCTTTGTGACCTACAATCAGCTCCATATATACAGACTCCTGCAACTTCCATCTATTTTTCTTGCTAATCTCCAGCTCTATTTTAGTCTAGCACTCTCTCCACTAACTATACCAGACTCGTTGTATTCCCTAAGGTCTACTGTAAACAAACTCCCCTATATTCTTGAAAGCTTTCTATCGAACTGCCTTAATGTGTATGTGGTAGCATTAGCTTAAGCCCTCTGAAAGGGTTTCAGGAGGAGTGGGTCAAATTCCTTCCTTCTCGAGAGCATTTGAGCTCTTGCTCCCTGGCATGTGTCATCAGTTTTGGCTCAAATAAACTCTTATAAAAATTAAAAATAAAATACCCTTCTTCTCATGCAACTTCTAAATGTGTTGAAAATGTCCAACTTTTCTTCTTTGGAGCACAGTCGTATCTGACTTTACCAGGCTCAACAATGATCTCCTGATTTCTACTTTTCCTTAAAGCTTTTAGGACCAGTTCCATAGTTTTCTGCACCTGACCATTTTCTGCCATCATTCTTGGTGGGACCTGGAGCCTCTTACAACATGGTTCCAACCTACCTACAGAGACAGCCTTATCTATCATAATAACCTCACTCCTTGTAATCCATTTTCCTGCTGCTCCCTGCACTTTACTGCTTTTGTATCTTTGCACTCAGACTATTCTTACTTTCTAGAATACTCATTCCCTCTTAATTTACTACCTTAGGAAATTCTATTCTTTCTTCAAATGTTTTCCATTCTCCTAGTAAGACATAATCTCTCTCCTCATGTGCCAGACTGCGAGCTGCATCCCCCAAAACCATTCTGCCCTTACTCTTCAATAATCATACCAATTTGTTGGGGGGAAGCAGCTATATGCCCAGCTAGAAGACTATATTGCTGTGTCCATGAACTTAGGTCTAGCCATGTGACTAAATTTTTGCTTATAAGATATAAATGAAAACTATGTACTTCTTTCTTTCTCTCCTTCATCCTACTTCCTCAACTGAGGATATAATAAATCTACAGTCATCTTAGATCATGTGGGTCACCTTCCAGAGACCAGGCCCCTGACAATTTTGTACAGTCAGCATACTAGCCTTATTTAACCTATTTCCTAACTTCTTTTTTATTAGCAAGAAATAGATTTCCATCTTGTTTAAGCCACTGATATCATTTTGAAGTATGTAACACTTTGTATCCCTTTTACAGTTTTCAGATGAGAGTAGGGCATATATCTTACTCATCTTTTCACAGCACACTGTTTTACATCTTGTGGACAATGTATTGCATGATCTTGGTAAATGCTCACTTATGCCTTTGCTCATAGCTTAAAACAGTAGTATTTCATTCTTCACTTGCAAACAAATGGAAGTTCAAAATATACTAAACTCCCAGTTAAGTAGCACCCCTGGAGACTGGTAAATGCTGGATAATTTTAAGTAGGCTCTCCCTTAACCGGAACTCAAGCAACCGGCAAAATGTCAAGCCGGTTGCTTGAGATTTTGCTGGTTGCTTGAGTTCTGGTTAACGGAGAGCCTAATGTATTTTCACTGTAATTCCTCCATAATAGTTATTACTATTAGGAAGTTTATTAAGTAAATCCTCTTAAGATGTTTATCAAGGAAGTAAACTACAAGAAAAAACTTAAGGGAAAAAAACATTAATAGCAAACAGGGCCTAAATAATCAAAACATTTTGCAAACTGGTAAGTAGAGAAGATTTTTGAGATTTCTCTATCCATACAAAGACAAGTTATTTCCATCAGCCATCAAACTGCCCGAATATCTAGACATCTCTCTCCTTTAAATACAGCAATTCCACAATTTCAATGAATTCTGATGGTAAAACTGTATTTTCTGTGCAGCAAGATGTGCTGGGTATGTTTGTAATATTTATCCCACTACTGTTCATATCTTATATGATTTTAGCAAGCTCATTTATACTCTAAACTTACATATCATATTAAAAGGAAGAGGTCTAAAGGTAACTTTTGGAAAATAGTTTATTGTTAACAAGATAATCTTAAAGTTTTACAATTCAGATTATAATCTTCCTTTGTCAAGAACAGCAATAGTTTAAAGGAGAAATCCTTTACCTAGGATCCTTCTGTCTCTTAAAAAACTGACCTTATAGTTACAAACAACAGTAAACATTTCAATTCCACGAAATGTTAGAATCCAAACACAGAGAGTAGAGTACAACGAAGCTAAACAATGTGATTTGGGGAGACTTACTTAACCTTTTTGATCTCCTCATCCTTAAAATGGAAGAGAATTACCATCTATTCATAGGGCTATTATACAGATTACATCAATACATTTATGTAAAGCATTTAGGAAAAGTGAAGAGTACTATGTTTGCTATTACTATTATTATTATTAACTCAAGATAACTATTCCAAAAGTAAAATAAATAAAAAATATTTTGTTTTACAAATTTAAAATATGGTATTTATTTATATAGTTACATAAAAAGTTTATTTAAAAGTATGTGTTTTAATATCACAAATAATTACAGAAGCTAAAAGTTTTTTTTTTGTTTGTTTGTTTTTTTAATGTGGGTAGTTCCCTGGCTGGGAATCGAACCCAGGTCGCAGCATTGATAGCGATGAAGCCTTAGCCACTATACCACTAGGGAACCCCTAAAAGTTTTTTTTTTTTGGAGTCATTATCTAACAGCTTGTGCTCAAAATCTTTTGATTTCATAATCTAATAGTGCTGTAAAACTTGACATATGCAGGACTTAGTGGCAAATGTGAAATTTAAGCTCCACTTTTATTGACCCTTTGCCATCCTTTGTCCCACCAGGTGGGAAAAACCATTTTTTTAGTTCCGGTCCCATGTTCCTAGTTTCCCAAGGATTTTAGAGACTCAATTCTGTGTCTTTTACTGCAAGACACGTTCCCGAAAACCAGGGCTTCATCCTACTGACTGTTTTGAAAAATATCATATATTGTAAAAATATAAATAATAAAGTAAGTTGCTTAAAACTGTTCTTTCTTCCACAATTTCAACACTACTACTGCATGTGCACTTGGGAAGCAGGAGTGCTTGATGCTGCCAGGGGAAATTTAAGAGGACCACAAAGCTAATGTTGTATTCCAATCAAGTGCTCATATTCTTCCCTTCATCATAGGAAATGTTTATTTGTGAATTGCTCAAAAATTCACCAAATACATAATACCATATATAAAACATCTTTAGTATATGTCTCATTAACAAATAAGCTTATAAAACCAAATTTTAAAATCCATTATGAACAAAAATTAAAAATAAAAATAAAAAGTACCTGAGATTCAAGTGGAATAAAGGAAATATTTATTTCTTTACATCTTCTTATTGACTTGGAGCAAGAAGCCTTAATTTTGTTAAAAAGACTATCAGGGCAAACTGAAAGGATAAAAAAAAAAAAAAAAAAAAAAAAAGCACATAAATCCATCTAAATTTTTATCCTTTAGAATATTCATTCCAACATCCAAGAATATTTACTTTTTATATATAATTACTGACTTTTGCAAAGTAAGTTACTATAAGGACAAAGATAATGTATAAATATTGTTCTTTACTTTATAGAGCAGCTGTATTCTAGGTAGGAGGGCTTTAGCAGAAATTCCATTTTCCCATTCCGATCTACCATAACCTAAGATACGTTTCCTCAGAGAGCTGCTAACACACAGCAAACTAAAATCGTTAGGAAGGAAAATCAGATTCCAACCACGACTTAGTAAAATTACAGAGCTTTCTAGACTTTAGACTACTTTTCTGAATCTGCCACTAAGGGCAACCATCCCACACAAATTGTTAATTTTTCCTTGAATTACAGAACTTTTCTAACATCAGGAAATGATGGGATTCTAACAAGTAAGTTCTGGACCTTAGAGCCCTTGTTTTTTCCTTCCCCCTTTTACCTGTTCATAGTTCCATTAAATCTAGGTTGGAATATCAGCCATTGGCTCCTAGTGTCTTTTAACATGAAGTTCTTTAGCCTCAAGATTCCTTAAGTTAAAAAAGGCTTCACATTAATTAAATTCTATCAATTCTGTAAACATCAATTTCTGTATAAGGTTACCTAAATGACAAATACTTATGGTATAACATTTTAAAAAATGCAAACCACTATCAAGCATGACATAAATCTTAACCAGAAAAATAATGTACTACTTAAAATGATGAATCTCTAATAGCAGAGACCAAGACCTAACTTAGATCAATGACACTTTTATTTTGCAGTGTAATTATGTAAGATATAACATAAAACTGAAATATATGTGTTTCTGCACTTCTCTGTGATTCTTTTGTTTACCTGCTTTCTATTTGAACATAATATGGCCCAGTAAGAGAAATAGATTTTCTCCCTTAATATTTGACGAACAAATGGCAGTTTCTTCAGTGCTC
Source organism: Lyroderma lyra (assembly GCA_004026885.1). NCBI lineage: Eukaryota > Metazoa > Chordata > Mammalia > Chiroptera > Megadermatidae > Lyroderma > Lyroderma lyra. Next base: position 257,915 of record PVJL010000979.1, on the reverse strand, counting down.
TCCCAAAGGGTTTTATGTTTTTATTATATAATCAAATCCCCAATTCAAACTTTTGATTTAAAAAATAATTCTTCCTGTCATTAACAGAGAATTTGATGGACAACCCCATATCCCTGTGTATCAGCAAAAAAGACTGTCTTGAAACTGGGATGGAATGATTTTTTTCAATTTTCTATCATCTTAACATGAATTAGGACACATACAATCTTATAATTTTAGATTATTTCTAACCTAATTAGGATATAAAGCCACTAGTTTTGGAACAGTATTATAAGAAATACATCCTTTATAATTAATCGATTTTAAACAATAAAGCAATGACTTTTACAACGCTACTTACAGTCAGTGAAGTATATATATGCTGCTTTGTATTTGTTCTCCGATTTACTTGCAAAATCACGTAAGAAACAATCTACAGACTTAAAAAAGGTTGGATGTTAATGTACAGTTTATCAAATACTAATTTAAATATGCTAGCTTTTGAAATAACCAAGATTGTTTTATTTCAATGATAAAATAAAACCTTAACTGTCTAAAAGTTTAATTTATAAACTTTTTTTAAAATTCATTTTTATTGTTAGACTTATTGGGGTGAATAAACTTATTTTTCAAGGTGCTATGTTGTCTAGCCAGTGATAGCTAGAAATATGATAAATACTAAGGTAATATGCATGAAAAGAGTGCTGTTTTGGCAATGGGAAAATCTACAAATGATCAAAAGAATCTGCAGCAACAGAGAAGACAAGACAACTGGAAGACAACATATCAAGAGACTGACAAGTCAATGAACATACTGGAAAGTATTAGCTACACAGATACTGAAACCACCAGGACTATGACTGGGAACGTGCTGAAGAGAGTGACAGTGAGCTAGGAGCTATACTGTCATGGAAGTAGAATAAAAGACCCAGAGGCTGGTGGATAATTGCAAGGAGAATAGCAGGTAATATAGCCTGGTAGTACGTGACTCAATGACACCAGTTTTAAAGACACATGATCTGGAAGCAAAAAAGAGGAACAAACAATTTAATTTTCTCTTCTTCACCTGTTCCTTTTTCTCCTTCCCAGAGTCCTAAAACTGTATTTCTGTTACATCTCATGAATCTATCCTGCAAGTCTTTTTTCCCTTTGTGACTTCCAGGACTGGATATTTTTGGTTTCTTTTGGTTTTTGCTTTGAGATATTCTATTTTGTTATTCTAGGCTATTAATTCCAATTTCAATAGTGATTATCCTCTTCTTCAATTAACTGAGAAATATCCCTGTGAGCTTCAGAAAGTTTTATGCTGTACTCTTATTATGTGCACTACTTTTCTGTTGAGGTTATCATCCTTTTCTCCAAGCAGCTATATTTTGCTAGGTGCATGTTTTCTTTATTCCTATTGAATTTCCTCCCTCTAGCAGCTTGACCCACTTAAGATGTGTGGTTACTTTTCTTCCAACTTACTTGAGGCTTAGAGTTAGTTGCTGGAGTATCCTAAATAGAGGCAGTTCCACAAGAAGAAAAAGGCAAAGTGGAGAACAAACCAGCAGGGCTTTTCTGAGACCCCCCCAACTGACCTTTCCTCTGGGATTCACAGATCTCCTGGAGCCAAACTCATCCTGAAATCTGTCATTTTATGATTCTTGCCTAGGAATTATCTGCTCTGGTCTCCGGGTGCTTGCCCAACCCCTGAGTAAGAAGTCTTACACCAGGATTCTCTACCAGTACCCAAGGAGCCCAGGGCCTTACTTACACCCAGAGGCATGTAAGACTCAACAAGTAATTGATATAAGGACAGGAAGAGAAACTGGAGTTAGTTGTCGTAGAAAAAGGAGTCACATTTAGGTATCATTTTCTTGAATCCTTCGTTCCTTTATTGAATACACAGTTTTGTATCCTGCTTTTGTCATTTATTATTAAAAATGAACTTTAACCTAGATCATAAAAATTTCCTAGAAACCTCATTTTCAACAGCCACATGGTCTTTCATACCATTATTTGTTAATGTTAAAAATTTACTCTTTGCAATCGAATGTATTCATCTACAAAACAGAAATGTTTTGGCAACTTGCTATAGTTTACTAAGTATAATGTTTAGTGTTTTGCCAAATTTGTGATGGAAAAATAAGGATGTGCATTATACATGTGTGCTATTAATACTTATTCCCTATCTATATAAATGTTTTTAATTCTTTTATTTATGCTGATAAGTTAAAAGTGTAACTCTAGAAATTAGTAACAATATCGGTATGCTAAATAATACCCTGAAATATGATAATTATTTTTTACATAAAAAATAATTTTATACATAAAAGTTCTTGTACCTTGTATCTATCTGTTCTTATGTTTTGTAATCGTTACATAACATTTCTTGGCAATAATATGTTTAAAAAAATGCTAAAATTCCTTTACAATACAAAAAAAGTACCTAAATATAAACAAATAAAAATGTGAATTAAAAAATTAAAAATAAAAGGATTCCACATGAAAAAAAATTAGCACTGGATTTATTTATTGCTAGAGACTTAATCTGACCATTTATTTGATTCTTTACCCCAATTATGAATTATATCTTATGAAATATCACGAATGAGATACAAAATGTCATTAAAACCAACCAACAGCCAACTTATAGAGACTACAAAGTGAGTATCTGGGTTATTTCCATTGTCTTCCAGAGTTAGAAAAAAGTGAAACTGTAATTGTCAAATTAACATTCTAGGTGAGAATAAGTCAAAGGATGTACTAGAAAATGCATTTTTAGACAGTGTACAGAATAAAGGAATTTGATACTTTATTTGGCTCTAAAAGTTTGGCTTCAAGTATGAGTTAAATCATGGTTAGATTATAAGCTAAAGAAATTCCTTTGACACAAAATACATACATGCATACATGCATGTATGCACGTGTGCATACACATACGAGGGCTGTCCGGAAAATGACCAGTTGCAAACCATTCTCGTTTTACGTTGACAATGGCTGGATTTTTTCCAGACAGCCCTCATACATACATGTATGTTAGAGGGAAGTCACTAAGCTAAATAAAGGATTAATCCAAGACTATTTAAGTACATTTCCACCCTCTCAAAAATTATGGTTGACTAGAAACTGTATGAGTAAGAAATTACAGAAAGAAACTCTCACATTTCGTACAATTAAATTCTGCTTTCATATAAGAAGACAGAAATTGTTTCGCTTACATATTTTTCTCAAGAGTGCAAATGAAGCAATCTTCTAACACAGAAAAACTTTCCTAAGCAGACTAGTTTATGTCACTATTTTTCTAACCAAGGTTACCTTATTACTTAGAATTTTCTAAGTGAGAAAATCATGTCAACAGTGAAAATGTTGAACATACTTTTTAAAGATTCAAAATACTCACCTTTGATGTTGGAGAGATGAAATAAAGAGCTTTCATTTGTCTGACTGGTTCCCGATTCTTATAAATATTTTCCACAACTAACAAAAAAAAGTCATTTTATACAATCCAGTATGTATACATTGAAATAATTTTTAAATAAACTTTACTGTACTTCTTATTTATAATAATAGGAAAACACATTTACATATCTTGGGTTTAACATTTTCTTTGTCTTCATTTAATAAATTACTAAATACTAAAAATACATCTTCCCTAAGGCTAACTCTGGGCTAAGTGCTCATCATGAGAAAAAAAGATAAAGTAGTTATTTCATAGTTAGGTACCAGCATAAGTAATCACCATGCCATGAAGAAACCAAACAATGCATTAAAAATAAAAATATGTACTATTTTTTGAAAATATTCTATTATAACAACAAATAATGGTACCAGATACAAGGCTAAGAACTTTACATGAATTATCTGTTAAATCTCATAATAACCCTAGAATCATCTTTTAAAATGCATGTTGGCAAAGGGCTGAGAAAGGATTAAAAACATTAATCTGATGTGAAAGGGAAGATACTATTGGACTCTTCTTTTAAATATGAAAAATTTTCTCATTCCTAAAGTTATATTAGTATAGTATAAGTTTATCATAGTTTCTATAAGACAGAATGTCAAATAAGATTTCCAAGGAAAGTTTTAATTTTATTTTTATCTCCATTCTCAACAACTGCAATTTTACCTTTAAACAATTAAGGTTAAGTTTGTGTTAACTTACTTTTATTACTTAATACTCAAAATGAAGTGTCTTATGGTCATCTTACACTATATATACTATGTTTGGTGAATAATGTACATGTTAAAGTGGTATGAAAATACTGTGATAATGATTTAGAACAAAGACTTTGAAAATACTCTGAAATGTCTGGTTAGCAATAGCAGAAAGTGCTACTTCTTCAATTCACTGAAAAGTGGACATCTATTAAATGATGAAAAAGAAAGGTTTTTATGATTATTCCTAAAATAGTGATAAAGAAATAATCTAATTCCTAGTCTATTTTTAAAAGGTTTCTGCTTGACTTTACTCCATTGAAGTAGTATCACATGTGCATTTTTTCTCATCTACTGTTTAAAAGTCTAAGACACTACTGAATACTTTCATAAATGACCTGAATGACAACAGAAACTCTAATCATGGAACCTGCCAATGCCAAGTCTAACAGAGGGATTCTAAGGAAAGTTCATGTGGACCTCAAAAGGACCGTGACAAGTTCAAGTTACTAGACATGATTATGATTAAATCACAGTAAATCTAGGTGACTCTGGTGGATACTGTGAGTAGTCTATAGCAACGTGCTCCATGATATACAGTCCTATGAAGTGCCTCTCAAAAAAACTTTCCGTGGTCAAATAAGTTGAGAAAACTGAATATTACACCTGTACCCAGGGGATCCACATATATGCTGGAATATAAAAAACTCTGAAAAGTCCTAAGAAACCTGTTTCGCTTTATTTAGTGCTATTGTCCAAGCTAACTTGGCTACAGAATTCTTTCCTTGAAAAATATTAACATTATAACACACAGTAAGAAATAATGGTTTTCAAAACTTCAGTAAAATCTCCTTACAGGGCAAAATGGCTCTGTAATTTCACAGTACTTTAACAAATATTCTCAAATGGTTCTTATTCTAGTTGCACGTCAGAAGGACCTCTGGGAACTTAAAAAATTTAAGTGGCTTAACCAATATTAATTACACTTATCCAAGAGAAAAATCAAAGCTTTACTTTTCCAATTTCTAGTTTACAGCTGAATATGTAATTAGTAATAAAAATTTATTTTACATGTAAATATTACTTTAAAAAAACTTCTTTTTACTTAACCTTCCCATTGTACACACTGCTCAGGCTTTCCTAAACATATTGGATGAACTTTTGAACCTCGAGTTAGGAGTGACAGAAGGTACATATACTACATTAGAATCCAAAAATGAAAAGAATTACATTTGATTCTGAGTTATCAGTTTCCTCATTACAGGTGGGATATTTAATATCTGTATTTAAAGGGTTGTTAGGAAGATCGAATTTAAAAAAATGCATTAAAAATGATGAAATAAAAAAATGATGAGTTAAGGATAATAACATAAATATAAATATTATAAGATATTGGTATTTCCCCCAAAACGTAGGAGAAATAAAAACCTCATTACCAAAACCCTGCTTAGTAGAAGATACTCTGTGGCAGCATTTTTTTCATCATTCCATGCTAAAGGTGACTTAAACTTATAATTAACTGCCTCATTTGTAAGTAATAAAGAGACGATCACGAAGTCATTATTGTACACCTAAAAATATGTATACAAATTGACTTTATGACATAAATCTTACTATCCATTTAAAAGCAATACATGTAAACCACAAACATTAATTAAAACACTAAGGTAAACCTAACTGCATCAACATACAAAACCTAACAAATACGTAGGAGTAAAAAACTTGAAGATCCAACTCAACAAGGCAGCAACTGAATTCATCTTGGTTAGTTAGGGGCACTTTTATAAGTCTTAGCTGAGGGAAAAAGAAAAGCCTGAGTTAAAGAGGTATTCTGAAGATTCACAGAGAAAAAAAGAATGGCCAATGTAATTATTATGGGTAGAATTATTAAAAAAAAAAAAAAAACATAACCCCTTCAGAAACACAATTACTAAATAAAATTTATTAACACTTCAAACTTTCCCAATCACAATAAAAAGTTTTCAAATTCAGTATTGGTAACACTTACCAGTTATACCCTCTGCTAGAAGATCTGTCATTTTGCAACACGACGCCAACAGCTTAGTGGTAAATTCATCTAAAAGCATTATCTAAAAATGAATAAAATTAAGAAATAATGTATGCAATTGCTAAGAATTTACAAAGACAGAATTTAATTAAATATACTTAAATTTATAAACCTTTTACAACACAAAATTCAAATATCAGGACAGCAGGCAAAATTATCTCAATTCCTCTTTTAACTAGAGATTGCATGACTAGAGATTTACTTTCCCAATATACATACATGGAGTATTATACATAAGGAGCAAAGAGAAATATTTCCATTCTGAAGCAGAGTACTTGTTCATTTTAAATGTTACATTCAACATCAAATTTCTTAAAATAATATCACTCGTAGAATAATAATTATTACAGGTTATTTGAAGAATTTTACATGCATTTATTTAATATTTACAACTATCCTGTAAGGACTACCATCCCATTTTATAGACAAGGAAATGGAGGCACAGAGAGGTCAAGTAATTTGCCCAAGAAGCCACAGCTAGCTAGTGGTAAAGCTAGGATTTAAACATAAGATGTATAGTTCCAGACTCCATACTCTTATAGAAAGAAGGACTATATAATAAGGATAATATATTAAGTCCTCAATATAAGGGCAAAATATGCAAATTCTACCTTCCATTCGTCTTCCTTCTTGCAGTCATCAAACACTGTTGATTTTATCTCTGAAATGAAAAGATTTGGAAATTTTCATCAACAGAAATGATAGTAATAGGGTAACTATTCAAAAGACCCAAGATGGCTGGGGAAATATCCAATTTGAAATTCTGCTAAGCTACATAAAAAGCATATAAACTTATTATACTCCATGTAAAAATCCAGTTCTCTTTAATATCTAACCTATGTGATACATTTAAATTAAAATATATTTTTAAACTTTTAAGAATAACAATGTAATAAAAAAGAGGCTAATATATTTAAGTACATAAACATATCTGAAAAATATTTCTGGAAGTATTATCTTGTGTGTTTTTCCCTATTCTACTTAACTCCTATGTAAACAAGATGGAAAAATAAAAAAGCCCATAGGAAAATCCCTAACTAACCCATTGCTAAATTATACCTTACAATCAAAACTGGCTAAGTACTTTTCTTCCTGATTTATGACATTATAATCTTCAAAAATATATTATTACAGCTCTAGAACACAAATATACAAGATTCAGTCTTGATTTGTAATCAATTATTAGTGTGTTCCTTGCAATGATTTTTAAAACTAAGTACATTTTTAAATTAGTTCAATGATTTAAAAAACTTTTTTCTTTCTGTATTAAATAAAAAAAATACACATAGGCAAATCACACACCTAGTCTAGGATGACTCTCCCTTAGCTAACATCCTATTAACTCTGCCTCCTTAATCTGTCTCATATTCTCATCCATCTTCTTCCCTCTATCTCCTTTGCTACAGTTCGGCCTTTTCTCTTGGACTAAAAGGGTAGCTGAACCAGTCTCTCTGCCTCCCACCCCAATTTATACTAAGTGTATACCCTCTTCTAACCTGAGTTATTTTTTTTCCTAGTAATCAAATTATTACAAAAATGGAACCAGCATATATTTATTATTGTCACTTGTTTCCCCCCCCCCACTAAATATACATCATAGCTATCCTTCAGATAGAATATAAACATAGATGTAAATCATTTTTAATAGCTACATAATATTCCTTAGTATAGGCACACCATAATTTATTCAACTATTCTCCTATAGGACAGGCAGTCATCTTGTTTCCATTTTTGCTACTATAATTTTGCAATGAAGATCTTTAAACTTACATATTAACTTACCATTACTTTTATTTCTGAAGCAGAGCTTCTCCTAAGTGAGAATGCTTGCACCAAAAGATGCATCTCTATTTTACTACATATTGCCAGTGTTTTCTCAAAAGTTCGTTAACAACTTACATTTCCACCACCAAACTTCCCAACTACTGCATGGTATCAATCACTCTAATTCTATCCATCTAACTGATTAAAAAAAGAGTTACTTGTCTTGATTTGCATTGCCCAGATTACTAGCCATTCAAAAACAATCACCTGAGTGTCCTAATCTGCAAATTGCCTTGTTTATATCCTTTGCTCATTTTTCTATTGAGTCATTATCTTTTCCTTATCAATTTGAAGGTACTCTCTCTCTCTATGAAATCTTTCTTCCCTATGCATGCTCAGTATTTTCTTCATGTCTACAGTTTAACTCTTGATTTTGTTCATGGTATCTTCTACCACTCAGGATTTACAATTTTTTAATTTAATAAAATCTTTTCTTTTATGGGATCTGGTTACCAGTTCATTTTTTTTAAATGTTCATCTGTAATTTTAGCATTTACATATGTGGTCATATCAATTTTTTAAAAGTCTAACCCACATTATTCTGTATTATTTCCATTTTTTTTATTGTTTTACTTTTTATATTTTAGATCTTTAATATACACGGAATTTATTTTTAATTTGCTAAAGTTGGACTAAGTAAATAACAGAAGGAATCATGATAAAAGCCCTGAGACAGAAGAATATTGTATAATGTCATCAAAGAATGAAAACCTAATATCAATTATTTATGGCCTAAATAAAACAACATAAAACAAAACTATGGCATAGGAGAAAACTATCAGGAATACAAGCACAAATAAAGACAATATAATAAAACGAAGATCCAAAAAATGTAATCATGGAGAATTCAAGCTGAAATAACTTAAAGAAGAATCATTGTTTAGATTAGGAAAATGAAACATAACCTGGACTAGAAACCAAGTCTCCCAACTATCAGTCAAATGAGGAAAAAATAATAAACCAGGTTTTTATAAGTAATGTATGACAATGTGTTTGAAAATCAAATAGCCAAAAGTGTAAAAAAACAGACTAGCAGGCCATAAAGAAATTTACATTCTCAGAAAACTAAAAACATTCCTAATTATGATTCAAACAGATTCTACCCACAAGTGGCTAAGTTATTTGGTGAACAGGTAAGAATCTTTATAAAGGTAAACCCAGGGCATGAGGCAGAGGCAAAAGCAATACTCACTATTGGACAGCTGAAGAAAAAGAGAGTGAAGAGTGCATGGGAGAGACCACTTAAGGTTTTCAAGGTACACTGTTTAAAAACTGTATGAGTATAGTTGAGGTAACAGTTGAAATCATCATATTCTCACTATGATGTAATAAAAAAATGCCTGATTATATTAACTATAAATCATATACATTGATTACAAAAAACTATGAAAGTAGAACACATGAAAACTGAGGACTACTATAAGACTACACATGTACAAAGGCAAACATTAAAGAAGTTACTTCTAGGTAGAACTTTAGTAAACCCTATATTTATTCTTAAAGAAAATACTTTATAATACAGGGTTAGAAGAGGGTTTCTCTCTTAAACATAGGGGTGTAATGGTAAAAAGCCACCATTATAAAGTTTTTATGGCAGTGTAAGTCAGAAAAGTACTCATTCCGGGGAAGAGGGTGGGATTTGGACTAGGAATGGTTATGGAGTGCTGGTCACATTCTCCATCTTGATTTAGGTGCTAGTTACATGGATAAAAATTCATTCAGCTGTACCCTTAGCATTAGTGCACTTCACACTACCATTACACTTAATGAAATCTTAGAGTCATTTCCCTTCAAAACAGCAACAAGAAAATGACTTCCTTTCAGCATTGTTTTAACAGAGTCACCAAAATACTGGTGTCTGCTTTTTGAAAAGGAGGGAAAAGCTTTCACCTTTTAATGGTTCCCCACTGCCTAAAGAAAGTCAAACAGTAGCTCCTCATCTCCTTATTTCTTGCAACAAGTACACTGTACTCAAACAAAAGGAATTATTGCCCTGTCCTGAATAATTACATACATTCTCACCTTTGGGCCTTGGCTCAGATTTCTCTGTCTGGCAAAACCCTACCACCCATCAATGTCATCTCTTTGGAGTCTTCCTTGATTTCACTCCCAGAAAGGAAATAATTCCTTTTTTTCTCTCCTCCCACAAAACTTTTTCATACTGCTAATATAGCACTTAGTACTTGTGTAATCAATAAACATTGATTTTAAATGAATACATGACTGTGCAAATATCCAAACATTATAAGAAAATTTTGCTCAACATGATAAACTTAAAGAAGTGACCAGGATGAAAAAAGACATAAAAGAAAAATAAATGATTAAAACAATAACAAAAATATAGTTTATACACGCTTATCTTTGCATGGAAAACTTCTACTAGAATCTACAAAAAACCTAAGAGTGGTTGCTGTAGAAAGGGAGGCCCAGGGTCTGGGTTGAGATCAAGATCAATTTTATTTTAGGCTATGAAAAATTTTTGCCACACCAATGTATTTAATAATGATTAAAAACATTAACTACAAAGATTATTAAGGAGCATGGAAAATATGTCAATGGGAGGCATTTTTAAAAAAAGAAGTCACAGAATGACAAATTTAAAAACATCTGCAGCTATTTAAAGACTAGAAGGAAAATGTGAAACAGGGTAAAAGCTTATGATTTAATATGCAAAGAATTGGCTCAAATAAATACACTATGATTACTTTTATTTGTAATTTTTTTACACTCAATTCCTCTAACTTCCTCTAAAATATTGGTTATGAATTATAGACACTAGATTTGACTATTTACAGACAAGAAAGAAAACAGACTACATAATAAGGAAAAAAGCAAGATGGCTTAAACTTGTTTTGTGTTTGATTTAAGCACTATTGTTTTGTTGTGCTTATTTTTTAAATAAACTTCATATGAGATTGTTACTTAAAATATTTTATCAGTGATATTTTTGCTACTACAACCCTGTAGTAAAAAGTGGTAAATAAGCAATACCAAGCACTAGAAGCTTTCACTGATTTTAGGTATGGGAATTTGTTTTATAAATAAATGTAGTCTTTTACAATCAAAATATTAATATTTTTAAAGGGTTTTAAAGTAGTCCCTAGGCTGATTCCTTCACAGATTTCAGGTCTCAGCCCAAAATATCACCTACTAAGAGAAATCTTTCCTTATCTACCCACCAAGAGTAACCCCTTTCTTTATATATGTTACAAACTGAAATAATCATGTTTGCTCTGTTTTCATATTTTCTATTATTCCACAATGAATGCAGGCTTTCAGAAAGCTGAGAACTTGTCTGTCTTCTATCACTGTATTGCCATAGAAATTCAATATTTACTGAATAAATGGGGGATTTTAGGTAGCAAAAAAAATGGGGAAAAAAAAATGACAAAATTGAACCACCATTTACTTTTAACAAGCATTATTATCCATTGCATTCTGCTAGGGCCCGTTCTGAATTTAAAGCTCTGGAAGACACAATGGTCTTCAAGGAGCTTATCAAGAGACTCACATTAGGGAACAGTGAGAAGGGCCATTTGAGGATAGTAAACTAAATGCTAAAGAAATTTAAGAAGTCACTATTCAGGTGCCTATAGTAGCCCCATTTGAGCAGAGACTTGAAGGCTGACTAAACTTTGAATAGGTGAATAGGGGTAAGGGGAGCATATCAGACAGGAATTGGCATCAAAATGTGGAGGTAGAAAATTTAGAGAAGAGTAAACAGTACAGACTAGTTGAACATCAAGATTCTATGAGGGAAGAGTAGATAACAAGGTAGGTTGGCCAGGTTATAAGTCTTTAAAAGCAGACGGTTTGAAAGGATCTTTAGGCATCTGGGGGAGGGGGCAGGGGTTCTCCATGAGTTTTCAAGCAGATCGGCCTGATGAAAGCACAGGAAATTAATATCACAGGAAAATTATTCTAGCAGTTATTGGCTAGGAAGACTGGAGTGCTTGGAGGCTCAGGTATTAGGAGGCTACTACAACAGACTGGGTGTAAGGTAAGGCTCTGAATTAAGGTTTAAACATTATAGTGAGTCAGACAGGTCACACATGAATTCTGCAGCCAAAGACCTGGGTCTGAATACTAAGTCTATATTTAATATCTTTCTCGGGTTTTCTTAAATAGCTTTAGTGAGATATAATTTGCATATAATGTACTGTTGACCCTTGAAATACATGGGGGGTTAGGGGCACCACCTCTACACAGTCAAAAATCCATGTATAACTTTTGACTCCCACAAAACTTAACTATTACAATTGTCCCTTGGTATCTGCGTGGGATTGCTTCCAGGATGATCCCCTTCACTCCACACAGGGATACCAAAACCCAGATGTTCAAGTTACCTACTTTGTGGGTAAACGGAAGGTTACTTTTCTATCCTGACCTAACTGTGCTATCTTCAATCTAGGAAAACCTTTTCCAGCATGATTTTCCCACCTCTTAGGAAATTGCTTCATCATTGCTTTCAGACTGTCATCTTTGCTAACAGATCTCCAAGGCTTCCTCTCTCTCTCTCTCTCTATTTTTTTAACCTTTATATCTCTTTCCTTCCATTCAGTCTCCACTCTTCTTTATCTTACTGGATATCCTGGTGCTACCTCAAGCTAACAGTACAAGACGGAAATTTTGTTATCGCTAAATTCTCCCTCTGTTGCCTAGTTTCCATGCTATCAAGACTGATATTACTACTATTAACTTTTTTCTGATATTTGATGATATATATATATGAAATTATAAACATAATTTTTTATCTATTTTCATGTAAATATATTTAAATGCCATTGTGATTTTTAAAACATTACCGTATCTAAGAAGTCACCCATGTAAATCTTGAAAAACAAAATGCCAACCTTATAATTACTCAATTTTTAAAAAGAAGTTTCATAACTCTTTTCTCTTATTTATACACTTGTTTTTAGTATCTGGTATGTTAAGTAATATGCCAGTTACTGACTTGGAGTTTTAATTTTACACAAGGAACTCTACAACTCCCAGAGTTTTTAACTCAGTCATTTCTATTCTTTGCTCAACAAGCTGGAGTCAGAAATACTAATTAGATGTTACTCCCTTTTTGAACCCAGCACTGCCAAACAATCATGGTTCTTCCTGTTTGGTGGTTTCATTCCTTCTGCAACCTGGCAGACCTAGGTTTGGAACGACTTTTATGGAAGTCATAGATGATACAGCAGAATGGCAGAACATCAGCAACCATCCTAAAAAGCGGGGAGTGGCCCGGAGAGTGTAAAGGGAGAGAAGGTGCAGGTTGGCCCCGAGAGATTTAAGCATTCCAACGATCCCTTCTCAAGAACTCTTTAGAAAGTGGGCTCAGCTAGAAATACAAGAAGGGTGTGTTTAACAGTGAGGTTTTGTTTTTGTTTTCTCTTAAGGACAGAAAAGTATGGTTGTAAAACCTTCCTTGGTACTAACACGAATAAGGAGAATAAACAGTCTGCGGAAATCGAAGTGTGGGGAGAAGGGGTGGGGCGGGGTAAAGAAACAGTGCTCAGATTGTTTCGGGTGGAGACGTCGCCGACTGGAGCGGCCGCGGAGGAGCGCGGGGAGCACGGCGGAGGTTACGTGTAGGGGCTGCGGGAGGAAACGCCGGACCGGGAGCCGCTCACGCAGGGCGGGGCTTCGGGCTGAGCCGGCCAGGGCGAGGGGGTAGACGTGAGCTGGAAGGCCGCGTCCTCCCGCACCCCGCCCATCCCTGGTGCTGGCAAGAAATGGGGCTGGGAAGGGAAGAAGTCCTAACAGGGACCTGGGTCCCACAGCAACAAGTGCCCGCGGGTCTCCCCGAGACACTGCTGGTCTGGGGCAGGAAAGCAAGGCCCGGCGCGGCGGCCTCCCGGCTTTCTCTCTCTCAGCCCTGTCCCACCGCACTCACTCTGCCACACGACGCTTTTCAGCCCCCTTTCCGTCACCGGCGGCGCCATCTTCCCAACACGGCACAGGAGCAGCCACCGCCTCCCGTTCGCAACCTACTTTAGCTGCGAGCAGGGACCTCCACGTTGCCCCGCCCACGGGCCGCGCCCTCCGGGGATTCCCGCCCACGGCTGGACGGAGGCTGCGCGGTTAGGGTCGAATCGACTTAGGTAGTCGCGCGCCCCCTAGCGGGAAACAGCCTCACCGAAAGTTCCACATCTTGCGACGTCACAGCGAAAACGTGCGGACGGAATGTGAGCTCAGGCGATCTAATGAACTTACCAATTCAGTCATACACCAAAAAGGGGGAGACTTCGCTTTACAAAGGAATTCTTCACTTTACAAAGCAATTTGTAATAGACTTCCCTCTGTAGCAGTTTAGCAACCGAATGGAAAATTTTCCACCCCCCAAAAAGTTTATTTTATTCATTTTTCGAGGACATAATAATTGTCTAGAAGAGCTATGAGGTATACCTCCAGTGTACCCAGATCCCTCAGGAACCTCAAAGAAATGAGAGACCAACTTCTGAAGAATTTATAGCCTACCTTAATTTATAGCATGCTGAAAGTAGTCAAAAGTTGGTTTAAAAAGCAAATGCCTTTAAATACAGACACATAGATCAATGGAACAGAATAGAGAGCTCAGAATTAAACCCACACCTACATGGCCAATTAATAGATTATGGCAGGAATATACAATGGAGTAAAGACAGTTTATTCAATAAATGGTGTTGGGAAAATTGGACAGATACATGCAAAAGAAAAAAAAAAAGAAAGAAAAAACCCAGACCACCACCTTATACCATATATAAGAATAAACACACAATAGATCAAAGACTTAAATGTAACACCCAAAACCGTAAAACTAGAAGAAAACATACGCTATAAACTCTGACATTGCTCTTAGTAAGATTTTTTTTCTAATATATCTCCTCAGACAAGGGAAACAAAAGAAAAAAAATTAACAAATGATACTACGTTAAGCTAAAAAGTTTTTGCACAACAAAGGAAACGATCAACAAAATGAAGAGACAACCTATTGAATGGGAGAAGATATTTGCCAATGATACATCTGCTAAGGGGTTAATATTCAAACTTTATAAAGAACTCATACAACTTAACACCAAAAAAACCAAACAGTACAATTAAAAAATGGTCAGAGGGCCTGAATAGACCTTTCTCAAAAGAGGACATGTAGATGGCCAATAGACATATGAAAAGATGTTCAACATCACTAATCATCAGAAAAATGCAAATTAAAATCACAATAAGACATAACCTCACACCTGTCAGAATGGCCATCATCAATAAATCAACAAACAAGTATTAGTGACAATGTAGAGAAAAGGGTACACTTGTGCACTGTTAATGGAATTGCAAATTGTGCAGCCACTATGGAAAACTGTGGAGATGCCTCAAAAAATTAAAAGTAGAACTACCATATGACCCAGCAATTTCACTTCTGGGTGAAATTCAAATTTGAAAAGATACATGCATCCTATGTTTATTGCAGCATTATTTATAATAGCCAAAATATGGAGGCAAACTAAGCGCCCATTAATAAAAGATTGAATAAAGAAATGTGGTACATAAATGGAATATTACTCAGTCATAAAAATTAATGAAATCTTACCATTTACAATAACATGATTGGACCGAGATGGTATTATGCTTAGCAAGTTAGACAGAGAAAGATAAATACCATATGATTTCACTTACATGTGGAATCTGAAATGCAAAATAAATAAACAACAAAACAGAAACAGACTCATAGAAACATAGACCAAGCTGATGGTTGCTAGATGGAAGGGAGGTTGGAGTGGAAACAGGAATGCTTTTTCCCAGTATACCTTTCTTGTTCCTGCTTCCTTCTGTCTATAAAAGTCTTTCATTTTGTACATTTCCTTGGAGCTCCTTTCTATCTGCTATATTGGATGCTGCCTGATTCATGAATCATTAAATAAAACAAATAATATATCTTTTAAATGTACTCAGTTCAATTTTGCTTTTTTAACAGCATGAATGGTTTTTCTATTCAAGGTCTATATGGGAATGGAAGCTGGAGACCTGGCCTCTTTTAAAACTACATTAAATGGACTTGACTGCTCAAAATTTTAAACAAACGTATTATTTCCCTCTCACTTTTTAATTTTAAATCAGGTTCTGCTTAATATAGCAAGGTGGAGCCCCAGCCATAAGAAAAAGACACGATAGTGTAGACTCACCCTTCCTGAAGTGGAACTCCTCACCCTAGAATCTCAAACCAAGATGGAGAAAGAAGGTGGATGAAGTGGCTCCATCTCCTACTCTTGAGGAGAATGACTCAGTGCCAGGGCATGACACAGAAAGGCCCTTCTGGATTGGAGGTTTGACTTGGGTCACATGAGGTACAGCTGAGGCTCATGCCCCTGATGGCTAGATTCTAGGGTGGCAGGCAGTGTGGCTTCAGCCATACTCAGATACAGACCCACATCCTGCATATCCAGGCTCTACCTCTTCCTTGCAGTGTGACTTCAAACACCTCAGTTTCGGTGCACTTGGGTGTTGACTACAACACCTCAAACCTCACAAAAACCCAACAGAATGTCGATCTTTATTGCCATTTTACAGAAGTGAAAACTGAGACTCAGAGAAATTAAATAAGGAATGAAAGACCTCAAGATGGCTCCAAAATCATTGCCTTTTCCATTGTATTAATAGCACATTTCCTATCCTCCCTTCCTCCCCTAGTTTCACATAACCTCTCTGAGCTCTCTCGTTTGTCTCCTCTAGTTTGCCTAAATGAACTGAACAATGATTTTGAATTCCTTGAACATGACATGGCAGAATGAAAGGTTGAAATCCACCAACATTGGTCAGAGATGAAAAATCTGCTTCGTATAATTTGCAGACCAGATAAACAGCCCAAACAATGTAAAAGCTCTTGTGTTAGGGCAGATCACTCACTCACCATCCTATGCCCAGGTCTTCTTCACGAATAATTAATGACTTAATCGTGATCATCCAGAGAAATATTTTCCATGAAGAAATCATGGATTAGCAGATCTAATCTGCTAATGCCACATACTTTCTTGTCCCCACCCCCCGAGAATTTGTATTAGAACTGGTTAGCTATATGAACATGGGTGAGTTACCTGGGTCTCATTTTCACAATTTTTTATAGGGGATAATAGTATTATCTAGCTCATAGGGTCATTGTGAGAATGAAGTGAGTATATGGAAAGAACACAGGTATGTAGTATGTGCTACATCTACATTTTGTTTTTATGTTCATCTGGTATGGACCACATTGTCTTCTGTGGAATTCTGTCCAAAGCAGCCCAGCCCTAGATGCCTGGCTAAGTAGATAGTCATTTCATTTTCTGTGCCCTGGTATTTGTAGAGTATGAGTGTACTGATATCCCAGCCCCCTGGTATCCTACGGCCAGGAATCCTGGCCTTTTATTTAGCCTTTGACCTTGGCTCTTTGGCTGGTCCAGTCAGCCATGGACACAACTCTATTCAGAAGGCACACTTTGCCAGCAACTGGGCTTAGTACACAATCTCAGTGGACTCTGGACCACAGCCCAGAAAGCTGTGTCAGTTTATGGTTGTCCTCACAGGGCATGGGCCCACTCTGAACCCTCCAGATCTTCTCACCAATCTTTTCTCAGATATCCCACATCTTCTGTTCGGCCATTAGACTGAGGTGGTTGTAATGCCTTGGAAGTCTACATGAGCAAACCAAAACCTAAGTCTATAAGTTTCTCAAGGTGAAGAAATCGAAACCTAAGGACAACCAATCACAAACAGCCAACCAGCTTTTCCAAATAAGGCAACCACTAAAGCCACAGCCAATCAAATAATAACCTTGCTTTGATTCTGACTCTTCTCTATAAAAGTCTCTCCCCCAAGCTCCTGTCAGTGGAGTGCTCCTAACCACTTCCAGTGTGCTACTGCAGAATTCAATCAAGATCTGGTCAAACAAACTCTTAAAAATTTTTAAATGCCTCAGTTTATTTTTTAACACTTCTCGGCTTCCCATCACTGAAATTTTGCTTTGAGAGCTCAGCAAGACAAGCCTTTTAAGATTCCGTAATCTGGCCACATGTTAACCACTTGGTGAGTTTATTTATTACATAGATCTGCAGGCCTGGTCCCAGACCCACTGACTTAGAATCTCCAGGGGTGGTACCTGGGAGTTTATATTAAGTAATGAGTTCCCCAAGTGATGTGGAAGCACCTAGCCCAATTCCTGTTCATTCAATGGAACAAAAGTGACCAAAACTCAGCCCTCTGGTATGCTCTCTGATGGCAGCAAACTCCATTTTTAGAGATCTGTGTCTGGCTTGTCTCTAGGGAGTATATCTTATCAGTGACATACTATGTATCACTCAGCGGTCTTATACAGAAAGGGAAAAGAGACACAGAACAAAGGAAGTTTGCCCTCCCTACCAGTTTACCTGAAGCCCAACTCCATGTTCCAATTAGCTCCAGAGTTTTATTTACAGTTGATCCCAGCTACAACTCTTGGCCCCACAGCTACTCTTTTGGGGGGAGTAAACACTTGAGTTGTGTGTGTGTTACACGCATCCTGCTCATACTATTTAATAAGGTTACAGGCATTGGAAGGAGCAACAGTTTTCGAGGTACAACAGATTTATATTATATATCATTGCCTTTCCTCTCCAAAGATGAAATAAGCAGTTACAGTGTGAGTGCGGATACAGACAAGATCAATGGTCCTCCCTGCAAAAAAGATGCATGTATCAGTCTGCCACAGTTTCAAGCCCTGCCTCTGGCTATCCCTCCATTGGAAGTCTTTGTTCACACTCAAAAGACAGACCACAATCTTTCCAATAAGGGCCAGCAGCTCTGCTGTCCAGGGCACTCCAGCCCCGAAGTGCATGTCACGTGATGCTTTGGTGTGGGAAACCCTGCAAGCAGTTCAGCTTCTTTCGAACTCAAGATGGGAGTGTTTGTCCCTACAGGTGGGCCTGGCTGCTGCTGCTATCCAGCCTATGCCGAGGTCCTGGTGGATGTTTGTCTTGGGATGAATGGTGTCTTGGTGTGATGGCTTGACCTCAACTTGTCTGGGAGTGACTGTTTCCAGCTCTTGAGTGGCTAGAAGACTGCATGGCAATGTCGATGAAACATTTATGGAGTGGATGTGTTGAAGTCTGTGGTGTGTCTGGATGTGAAATATCCAAGAGAATTTCTACTCAGCAGACCTTGCACATTTCCGGGGCTTTCGCAGTGTGCTGGCTCACTCTAACAAGGCTTCCGGAGGACTTTCTGAATCCATTTCTCCACAGCAGACCTTCAGCTTCTGTGCAGGTGAGGACACACCTGACCTTGCCCTCAGGAAGTAGAGACAGAGTTATTCTTCTCAAGGCTGAAGAGCTTGTTCTATCCTAGATGCATTTTATATTCTGATAGATCTTCTCCATCTCTAATCACACTAACAATTGAGACAACTCTGCAAAAGATATGGGGAGAAGTTTTTCAAACAAAGACAAAAAACTTTGCATTTGAGTCACACGATTTCAATTTAAGTTACTCACTAGGTCAAGGGTCTGTTTTCAGCATGTCTTGCCAAGTCATTCTACTCTGCATTTCTCTTCCCTCTGTAAATCACTAAAAAAAGGGCAAGGGAGTGAAGAAGCCATAGAATACATTAAATATGCAGACTTTTTTTTTTTAAATTAAAAAGCCCTCAAATGTCTCTGGGATTTAGATTAGTGTTTTCATCTGAAATGCTATTTTTGCAGCACTGCACAGCAAGGAAGCAGGCAATTAAGACAATCTGAACTGTTCGAAGGGCAAAAAGAAACTGAGGAGCAGTGTCTAACTAACCAGGGGGAATTTCTGTCCTGCCCCATGAATATTCCCCCAAGAGCCTCTGAGCTCAGACGAGGACCCAGGACAAAGAACTTTCCTCTCCACCCACAAGGCCAACTTGCTGTGTTCTCAAGGAGCTCCGAAATGCTAATGGTTCGGGAGAACATTGTGTGGGGAGAGGGTGAATCTATTCAACGGCGGAGGGAGTTGCAGGGAGGAAACTTCCCTCGAGTGTGTGCAGGTAATGCAGAGGCAGGCTGGATGCCAAAGATGATGGATATGCCCCATGGGATGGTGTCAGGCACAAACCTCTCCAGTTAAAGCCTTGTCACCTCAACTAGATTGTTTTCCCTCACCTTTCCAACTTGTATCAAATTTCCAGTGTCAAAGTAACTTCCTTGAATTAGAAGCGTGGTCCTCAAACTTTTGCATGCATCAGAATTCCTTGGTGGGCTTGGTGAATATTGTTGGGCCCAACCTCAGCGTTTCTGGTTCAGTAGGTCTATGGTACAGCCTTAGAAACTGCATTTCTAAGAAGGTCCCAGACATTGCTCATGCTGTTGGCCCTGGGACCACACTCTGAGAAACAGTGAGTTAGGGTATTATGGTGAGGACTGTGGTTAAAATGCAAATATCTTAGAAGTAACACATTAGAATGTTACTTAACTGACACATAATATAGTAGAGTATGATATGAGCTTAAACTGATCCTGAATTAATAACTACTGTTTTATGGAGTTTGTATTATGGGCCTGTCATTGTGTCCAATAATTTACATTTCATTTAATACTCATAACATCTTATGAGGTCATTATTTATTTCAATTTTCAGATGAGGACATCTAGGCTTAGAGAGAACTGAAGTAACTTTCCCGAGGGCACGTGATAGGGGCAGGGTTTGAACCCAGATCTGTCTCTTAAAAAACCCATTTGTGGCTCTTGAGCCATTTTCCTGCTCGAGCCCGCTCCTACCTCTTAGGAGTGTACTTTCTTTTCAATAAACTCCCTCTGTTTCATTTCTACACTCTGGTGTGTGTTTTGTTCAGTTCTTTGCTCGAGATACCAAGAACCTGGACACCATACCCCCAAGGACCCCCCATTTTCTGGTAACATATTTGGCGAGTCAGCCAGGAGGTAAGCCCCCTCTTTAGGGGACCCCAAAACCCCTTGTTCCCTCTTCTGTATCCCCTCTATCTTATGGGTTTGCTGTCTTCTGTGGGCACGGGTCAGACAGTTAAGAGTCATTAGGGCGTCTGCCACTTGAAGACTCCCGTGACAGGACAACCTGGTCTTGGAACAGGTCACTTGGGACCTGCCAGGCTCAAGACAAATCCAAGCAGCTGTCAGGTCTATGTTTGTACGGCCTGATGTCTCTCCGGAGACTTGGTTTTTTCACTCCTTCTGCTCCTTTTCCACCTTGCTGACTTCTGTAGGGAACCTCAGGTCACCTCCTTCTCTGCCTCAGTCCCCGACCATGTCCCACCTGCCCCATTCTTGCTCTTGTCCTGGAGGAGAATCCTAGAACCACAGGCGGCACTGGGAGCTCCCCCTCTTATTGTCTCTCCGCTCCCTTTCTTGGGAATTCTACCTTCTTGGGGTACCTAACTTTCAGCGTGTGATGGCCATACATGCTGTTAGGCCCTTATCTTTTTCCTTTTTGAGTTTCTCAAGAGGCCCTGAGGGAGACATCTCTGGGGACTGAGGATTCTTGGCCAGGGCCAGTCTCTGGTAGAATCGGAAGCCCAGAGCACCACCTGGGGATCTCTCTATAGCCCGTAAGGTTGTGAGACTCCTTTCCTTTTCCTCTATTTATCAGATCTTAGGCACATTCTATTAAAACAAACAAACAAAACAACAACAACAACAAAAAAAACATCTGTGTGGTTGAAAAGCTTTAGGATAATCCAAGAGACCAAACGTCTTAAACCAACAAGATTTCCAAATTACCCTTAGGGTATTGGAGGGCTGATGCCAGCCAGGGACCTCATTTGACTTGCACTGTATACAGGAGAAACGCTGAAATTGGAGATAACAATTTAGAATTTCTCCCTATATATGATGAATTCTGTAGAATGTAGGGGCCCTCAAATGGCCCAGGTAATTCTTACATGTGAGGGTCTTGCAGGATTTCTATAAGGATCTACTTAAAGAGAGGCAGATTTCAGACTGGAGACTGCATCCTGCTAAGGAAGGGAGGATTGATGATTAGGGCAGCAGGGGACAGAGGAAGGGGAAGATAGAGCAGTGCTTCCCAAACTTCTCAAGTATTAGAATCACCTGGAAACCTGACAGAACTTACAGCGGCCCTAACCCACTTCAATAGGCCTGGGCCTCTCTGTTCCCTCTTAGCTCTCCATGACATTCTGATACATGCCAGAGGTTGAGAACCACTACCGAAGCAGTGTTTTCCAAACTTGGATATGCATGTGAATCACCTGGGACTGAACACAACAGGGTGGGGCCTGAGGTTGTACATTTTGGACAAGCTTTCTGGTGATACCATAGTAGCAAGGTCTAAGAGTGATGGTTTGCAAACATTTTTTAGTTAAAGCATTACAGCTCTTCCTTTAACAAAATCTTAGGGAAGGCCAGTATGTTATTCAAGACTCCTCTTCTACTACGAGCCCCCAAGATGCTTTGAGTGCCCCTCTATGGCTGAGGGGAGTACTGATTAAAGACTGCCATGAGATTGGAACTAGGTTCCAAGAATGCAGACCTAGGCCTCTGTACATTTCACAGAAGACTAGGGTTTATGGTCATTAGTACTTTGGGAGATTTTTTTAAGCAGTTTTTTGTTTTGTTTTGTTTTGTGATTCCCTGGCTGGGAATCGAACCCAGGCCATGGCATTGACAGTGCCAAAGCCTAGCCACTACACCACCAGGGAACCCAAAGCAATTTTTTTGTTTGTTTGTTTTTTACAATTTCGAAGTTTTCACACAGTTTGTTTTTAATAAGCCAGGTCTGTTGCTCCGTAGTCACTGGAAACAGAAACCCTTTAAAAATTAATAGGGATTGTGCTTATTTCAGACCTGCAGGTGGGGCACGAATTGGAAAGCATGTGCCCTGCTGTGCTCAGAGAAGCGGTGGTCTGGCAGAGGAAATGGAGAACAGGCAATGCAGAGAGACCCCAGAGCCAGTCCCTGCTGGTGGAAGGGAGAGTTGAATGGGGAGCCAGCCCAGACTAGAGGCTGTACGGTGGGGTTTACTGGTAGGAAGGCTTCATTTCCACTCACGACCTCCGAAGTCAGCCCTGTGTGACTGGGCGTGTGTATGCACGTGGCACGTCCTGTCTATAGTGTGGGGTTGATAGTTTTCCCTGGGGTTTTTCCCAAGGCCCTAACCCAAGCCAGCCCCTGGAAGGGTGTGGCAAGCATTTCTCATGAAGCAGCACAAGCTACTTACTGGATCAACACACACAACTCTGTGTGCTCATCTCTGCAGCCCAGCTCAGGAGCAGCCTCTGTGGGGCCCCTGGAACAGCAGAGAGGGGATCAGCCCTGAGCACACCTGAGGGGGCAGTGAGGGCTATCTTTATTCCAGGTCCCCTTTCAGCACCCCTTTTCCTCCAAGGGGTACATCCATCCACACAAACCAGAAACAGACAGCCTAGCATTTGCCTTCCCGACTAACTGAAGAGTCAGCTTCGACCTGGACTTCATTGTCACCTCAACATACAACTACAAAATTCCCTTCTATTTTGTCCGTGAGAAAGATGACTTACCCATTCCAAGTGTACTTCCAGAGCAGGTTACTGCAACAAATAAAAGCACAGCATTTAAAATACATGCATGGCCACATTTAAGGTGGTGAAGATAAGGGAGAATAATATGAAAAGGAAACCAAAGCATGACCAAGAACCAGTGTGGGTGACAGGAGGAGATAACAACTAGCAGTGTGACCTTGGGCAAGTCACTGAACTTTTCTGTGCTCTAGTCTATCTATGAAGTGGTGGGAATAAGAATGCCAATCTCAGAGGGTTGTTGTAAGGATCAGTTGGCATTAATACATATAAAGCCCTTGTAATAGTGGCTGACACAGAGCACTCCAAAGCATGAGTCATTATTATGACTATCATTTACAATATTGTCCTAATTATCAGAGTAAGGCATCACTGACACTGAAAAAAAATCCAAAAAAAGGAAAATTTCCCCCAAATGTATAACTTGAATCTAGATACTTAATCCTTGTCTGTAGGCTTGAGATGGCACCTTACTAATGAGTATTAGAGTTCTAACTAATAGATTTCTGGTTGCTATCAAACCAGTAAAGAAATGACTCTCTCAGGGTTAACTTGTAGGCCTGTGGTAGAAAAAAGAACACTCACTTATTTGACTGTACATCACAGGAAAGCAGCAAGCTCATTGACCCATTCTTTTTTTAATCTAAAATATACTGGGCACCGGTTATGTGCTAACTACTGAGACCCCGAGATTACCATTTGTTAGTGGAAGTAACACAACCACTCATGGTAATACGGTGTCACAAAGATAAGGGTGATGTGGGGGTCACAGAGGACAAGGGAGAAGAGGCCTCCGACTGTGGGAATTAGAGACGATGTCACAGAGGAGGGGACATTGGGCTGGTGGAGTTCTCTTGGTGGGCGTGCGGTGGAATTCCAGACAAAGAGAAGGGCCCTGCGTTAGCTCCAAAGCCTGATGTGACGATGGTGTGTGTGCATGGCTGCGGCAGGTGTGTGTACGTGATTCCCTCCCTGGGACTAGACTATAGAGTCCTCTCAGCAGGACGTAGTAGCCAGAGCCTGGAAATTCACAGTCTGATACAGTAGCCACTCCAAAGGTCGCTCTTGTGAGCTGAGATGTGTTATGAGTATTAGATGCATACCAGATTTTGAAGACTTCATGTGGCAAAAAAATGCAAAATTTTATATTCATTCCATGTTGAAATTACAATATTTTGGATATATTGGGTTAGGTAAAATATATTATTAAATTAATTTCACTTATTTCTTTTTAATTTTTTAAGTGTAGCTCCTAGAAATTTTAAATTTTTCCTATGTGGCTTGCATTAAATTTCTATGGTATGGTGCACGTGTAAACAGACAGACCGGGGACAGATTGTGAGGGACCCTGAAGGCCGTGCTCAGAGGGCCGAATTTTATCCAGTGGTGCAATAGAGGACTTCTGAGGATGTGGAAGCATGAAAGTAACACAATCAGATCCGTGTGCTGGAATGAGGACTCTGTAAGGGTATGGAGGCTGGTACGAGGGCAGGAGGGCAGGAGGGCAGGACTGGTGCAGTAGAACGGGGGGGACGCTAGTGAAAGCTGAAGGATAGAAGTAGCTGTAGGAGTGAAGAGAAGATGTTGGATTGAGAAGCCATCATGAGGTGCACAGGGCAGGACTTGGAGAATGCTTAGGTGTGGAGGGGGAGGGGGAGGGCGGCTGACTCCAGGGTGTTTGGCTTGTGTTCCTGAAACAGGAATGATGGGAAGAACAGAAACTGCAGAAGATCAGAAGTTCCTTCTGGCCCCGAGCAGCTGAAATGCTGAGTGTACCTCCTGGTAGAGGTATCAGGTGTGAATGTGGATTTAGGGGTTACAAGAAGGGTTGTAGATAGGGTTATGGTGCCTCTGAGCCCCAGTCTTCTCATGTATAAACTGGTGATACTAAAGTCTGTTGAATCTACCACATAGGGTTATTTTGAACATTAAATGAGATATTGAATGTGAAAACACTTTGTAAATTGTAAAACTATGCAAATATGAAATATTGTTATGAGCTGTAGGTTCTGCTTCCTAAGAGTTCATCCTCACCCCACAACTAATCCTTGTCCCCTCCCACAGGGCCATGCTTTGGGCCAGCTTGTCCTGTGGACAAGATAATGAAAAAATAAGGAATCAGAGCAAGACAGCCTCCTGGAGAGAGGGACTGGCCTGGCTCCATCACCAGGAGCCATCTTGAACCTTCTTGTTACCTGCACATAATTGGAAACTTTAGATTCTGCTTATCGGTGAAGATTTCTGCACCAATATTTATTCCTCTTCCTGTGCTCACTTGCAAAGTTCTAGGGCTTCATCATCTCTTTTCTTTTTTTTAAGAACAATATGAAAAATATATGACCATGCCCTGGGCGAGGTGGCAGAAGGTGCTGGAATCCAGAGCAGGAGAATTGCTAATGTTTTTCTGCCAGCTCCAGTGAGAAGGCAGTTGCTGACAGTCATGTTTTGTGATCACAGACTGTTCTGCCCACTCATATTTCCAAGACTAGCTTATGATTTATAAATTTGTTTTTTTTCCCTAATCCTCCAACTCTTTCTCAGTCATAAGTTTGATGCTATGCATATAAAAAGGTCAAGTATCTTAGTTTCCAACATTCCAGAGTATCTATCATTATCTCTAAGATTATGTTAAAAATCTATCTCCAAATCTCAAAGCAGAAAATCATTTTAAATCTGCTTTAGGATTTCAGCAGCAAGCATCTGGTCCTTTTTCTGAAGGAGAAGAGAGGGAGAGGGAAGACAGAGTATCTCCAAATCAAATCATAATAAAGCATCACAACCCACAAAAACCTTGGGGTTCCCAGCAACCAGAATCCTGCAGGATATAGAAATGTCATACCCTCTTTGACCTTCCTACATAGCAACTAAGCGTGAGAGCTCTGAGTCTTAATTGACAGACTGAGTTGAGCGTCAGCTTTAAATAAAAGGTCATAACTTGTTGTACCTGAATATATTTTTTTGGGACAGAAAGTAAGCTTCAGTCCTGTCTCAGCCATCGGTGAGACCATCACTGTATACACGTCCCCACACGGTATCTCGGTGACATCGCAGAAGCTGAGGCCGGCCCTTGGGGCACACGTGAAGACGCCTTTGGAACCGTAGAGGTCAGTGCTGTAATTGGCAGAGCCCCTGGTGGCGTGCCAGCAGATCCGAATGCCGTTGGGGCCCAGCCTATACAATTTCACTCCCAAGGGGCAGCAGGCACCTAAAGGGTAAAAGCAGGCAGAGGTTGCTCATTCCCCCACCACACAAACGTAGCCTTTGTTACTACAGGGAATCCATAATAGTAACCTCATCTAAATAACATATGATTAGAGTAAGAAGTGAAGAGGTACTCAGTAGTTCTCTCTATGGTAGGCCCCATGATTAGAAATCCATGTGTGTGTTGGAGGGAGTGCGAATTTTTAATAGAGAACAATAGAGTGTCAAAAAGCCTTCACTTCACAGATACGTGTTGTCCATGACTCAAACCTTATGAGTCAAGTGCACAGAATCATTGTCAAGATCCTTCATAACGCCCTAGTTTCACGTGGTTTTAGTGGGATTGAATTTAAGTATAATTAACTGCTTTCAGCTTTAATTGAAAAGACCTATTTTTGCTGAGCTGAGTAGCATAACACCTGGAGAGCAGTCAGTTACAACAGGCAGGTGACTGAGCTTTGCTGGTCCACACTTCATCCATGCCAGCTGACTAGGTACGTTTGTTTTCTTTCTCTTTACTGAATACCTTGAGCAGGTCACACATTAGGTGTCCAGCAGGGCACCGAGTGGTGGATTCCTTGGTAACTAAAACAAAGCTGTTGTTGTACAATAATAAAAAGTCAGTTAAAGATAATCGGGCTCCATTTGATTTCTTCTTTTAAGAAAAAAGTTTTAGGTGTGAAAATAAGCGATGAGTCACATTCCCAGAACTGAATTATCAAGATGAAAACTTAGGCAGCAAATCTAATGAAAGAAAGTACAGACCAGCTACATACGTGTAGCACTTACAAATGCTCTCACATTGGGATTATTACTATTTCTCTTAGCAAGGAGGAAACAGAAGCAGGGAAGATAAAGCAACAGAGCTTCGAAGAAGCCATGTCTTTGGACTCCTACTTGAAGACTCTTTCTATTGTTCCTGGGATGGCAAGATTATATTCCATCTCTCCCATCCCATGCCCTGCAGCAGGCGACGAGCAGATCATTGGACACTTTCCCATTAAGCCTGAGAGACATCCTCAGGTGGTTTTTCCTAAAGAGTGTTCCCAGCAGCCTCTTCGGTGGACTAGAGTCGTACAAGAGAAATGTGGTTTACTAACCCTGTGCCACTTCTACCTTCCCTGCTATTCCCTAATGGTCTGGTCTGGTCTCTGTACTGTCAGTAAACAGGGCTCTTTTAGTCTGCTGAAATAAGAAACTGTGGAAGGAGCTGGCATGGATTAGAAGAGAGAGGTAGTAGCATCATAATAATGAGAAGAAAAAATTCAAGCCAAATAGGGTGTGTGATCCAAATACTTTCTGAAAAAAACTGTCAGACTGAGTTCTGCGCTGCCGGTAGCTGTGTCGTATAAAATTCTGTCCTCCCTCCCCAAAGAGTGTACCTGAGGCTCCTTATCAGGAACAGAAGCCTCTGAAGCTTTGAGGTTCTAGGTCAAGAGGAAAACTGTAAACATTTGAGAAAGTAATCTGAATTTAAAATGCAAGGTAGGTGGAGATGCAGCATCTTTTCAAATGAAAAGGAGAAGGGCTACTGGGTTGATAATATTCAAGGTCCTTATTGATACTGTAAAGCCAGAGTTTAGAATTCACTTACTAGAGTAGCTTTGGTAGGCGCAGTCCGCAGTCAGCCCAGTGACACTAATTGCTTTTAACACCACTGTGTAATTGATGCCACACGCGATGCATCCCAGCAGGCAGTGGTTTTGATGGGTGTGACACTTAGACTGTCCAGTGAGTGATTCCAGAACTGCCACATAGGTTTGGGCCCCAGTCCCAACAGTCCAGCTCACGTTGACTACTGATTGAGTGACCTGAGCCACTGTCAGGCTGGCTGGACAGCATGGCACTTAAATGAGGACAAAGAGAAAGAATTGGGGATTTATTTCTACTGAGGGTTATCTGTGAAAAACAACCAAATAGGACATTTTGCTTGTGTATCACTCAATGTCCTAAGTTTCTCAAAATTTCCTTTTGTTAAGCAAAATCTCAGTTCCTCTCATACATCATTTAATGTCAACTGTATATACAGAGGGTGCTCGTCCCAAGAATGAGGTATACTGACTGTGGGTAATGTGAAGTTCCCCCAATTTTATTTCAGAATAAGAAATCCTTGGTTGTCCCCCAACTTTAACAATTCCAGTTGCAAATTTCAAAGCCACGGTTGCATACACCTCTTCACCCAATGTAACATTTCATAGCATGCCCAATTAAATGTATTTTGCCTTTCTCATGCATTTCATAGTACATAATTGATACAGCAGCTTGAAATATTCTTAGCCATGTAAGAATACTGCCGTCAAGACTCAATTTTTTTAAGGGACTCATTAAATAGGATATAGCATACCTAGAACCTTTCTGTGCATTTGGCGTTATTATCTCTTATTATGCTCCTTTTTATGGTTCCATTTTTGGTGCCACCTATTGTTGTATACAGAGAAAATAATGCCCAAAGGCTTCAAGTAATTTGCTAAATTTTGTTCACAATTCTATGAGACGATAACAGCTTTATTTCATCAGGCTCTTACTATGCACCAGGTACTATGCTAAGTGCTTTGCAGAATGAATTAGCTTAATTTTAACAACCACCTGATGAAGCCATTATCCTCTTTTACCAATTAGGAAACAGAAATTCAGAAAGTATTGTCCAAAAGAGGACTTGGAAAGACTCAGCCAAAGCAATAAAAAAGAAACAGCTCCTTTGGTCACTGGTCAGTTGTGTTGGTAGATTGTGTCACGGGGGCAAAAGAATCCAAATAAAGTTCTCACAGTGCCACCATCTGCCCCCCGAGATCAGTGTATGTGTGCATTAGAGTCCCCTGAGGATATATGGAGAGGATTTGTTCCCAATGTCCAAAGTCTTAGTCTTCAATCCTGTATTCGGGGATCTCGGAAGTGCCTTCGAGCGAAACGTGTTTCTATCACCCTTAGGGTAGATCAAGTAAGAACGTTCACGTCCTGGTTCCCGAGGACCCCGCCGAGGTCAGCGGTCAGGCTGTGGTGGCCACATACCTGTTTCCAAGGGCACACTGTAGCTGGGCGGGCTCCGGCCTGCCCGCGTTTCGGCCACCGCGGTGACAGAGAACAGCGAGCCGCAGGGCAAGCGGCCCAGGGCGCACGACTGGCCTGCGCTGCTGCAGCCGAAGGAGCCCCTCTTCCCGCGGGCGGTCGCCGTGTACGTGGCGTCACCGTGGCCGGGTCGCCAGTGCACGCTCACCACGGAGAAGGTGTCCTTGGAGATATTTTTTATTTCAGGACTGCAAGGAGCTGAGAGGTTTTCGGTTATTAATGGAAACACTGAGAGTAAAACGTATCACCTGCGCCCTTTGGTCTAAAACAGTGTTCTGGGCCTGAATGAAGCCAGCATTACTTTCAACCATGCCCTGCGTGAAGGCCAATTCGTAGTCTCTTCGTGGAAACCCTGCTGACACTGACATGTGGTAGCGGGTTCCTAGAACACTGCACTAACCGGAAAATGCTAAGGGGTGTTTTGAAGCAAAAATAATTACGAAAGACAGTCGTGGCCTTAACCTTCACGCGTGGAAGTAGGCAGGCCCCCCAAGAGTAGGAGAGGAAGTGAATGGCTAACAAGCAAAACCTTCCACTCTCCCCGTGGTCTCCTCTTCTGTTCTTTTTCTTCCTACCTCCTCTTCTGCCTCTCCTTAGTCAGAGGGGTGTAACGGTCCCCACAAAGAGGGGTTCGTGAGAGCTAGCCTTTCCCACAGTGTTTGCGTCAGACACCGGGCGGTGAAATCATGTACCCTACCTGTGGTTATAAACTGGGAAGCGCACGACGTATTGCTGCCCCGGACTTCGCTGAAGGAATACACTGTGACGTTGTACTTGGTGTCGCACTCTAGAGCTGAAAGGGTGCAAGCTGGAGCGGTGTCATTGCACTCAACCACGTTGAACCCATCTGCAGCCTTGGTTTCATAAAGTTCGGCACCGCGGACAGGAGACCAGACAATCTCTACTCTGTCACTGGACACCGACACAGGGTTAATGTCGCTAGGACAACAGGGAGCTGGAAGCAGGGGAAGAGAGAGAAGGGAGGTCAGAACAGGAGCAATGACCTCAGAGGGGACACTGACCTCCCTATACCCGGAGCCTCTGCCACCACCCTCCTAAATTATAGCAAGTCTGTCCTACGGGTCTTTCCAGCTTTGATTTTGGTCTAACACTCACTACGTAGGGGATAGATCCTCTAGGCATGACATCCAAGGTCATTACAAGCTGTACCCAGTCTACATGTTCAGCTGTGTCTCCCTGGGTCCCCTGCCACACCAGACTGCTCAGTTCCCCACCCCACATGCGTTCACATTTGCCTGTGCCTCCAAGTCCGCTGACCCCTCTGCTGGAGTGCTGCTCCCCTCGTCTGCGTGCCTATCTAGTCTCAATTCTAGATGAACGAAACATAATCCTGCCCCATGGAATACCCCAGTGGAGAAGCACAATCGTAACAGTAGTAACGATGCTAATAAAAATGTTTACATTGTGCCTTATCACACACAAAGACCTTTTCATATTCATCTTCTCGTTATGATTTGTCCCATTCTGCAGTGGGGGATTCTAAGAAACTACCAAGGTAGAGGTCATTCTCCATTCTACAAATGAATGGGGGATCAAGTTAGGACTTGAACCCAGGTGTCCTCCGAAGCCCTCCACACCACATAGTATCTTTGCTTCCCTGTTTTCTCTTCTCTGGGAAAGAGTGAACTCCTGAGATACAGGATTGCATCCCCTTCGACATCTGGCACAGGGCTGAACACCAAGTAGATCTCGGTGGAAGGTTCCAGTTTTCAGAGCAGGGTGGAACAATTATATCCTTTCCCCCTCTTTTCACTCATAAACCTTGCATCCTTGTTAGGGGTGGGTCCACGAAGCCAAAAGTTCCTACTCTGAGCAGGATGTCCTTTCTGTTCTTGACTCCCAGGGGGTTTATGTGAGTCACAGAGTACAATAGGAGATCCATGCTGGGGCTGAGTTTGGTGAGCTCAGGGCTCCCTTTACAAACGTGCAACTTACCTGTGGTATAATTGAACACATCACCCAAAGGACTCTGCCCTGCCTTGTTATAGGCAAAAACGCTGATAAAGTAAGTGAAGCCACACTCAGATAGGAAGTGGCACTGGGTGAGGGATGTGTTGCAGTGTACTTCCAAGCCATCATCACTCTTCACAAAGGCCACATAGTAATCACCGAGATCTACATTGGGCCAAGACACAGACAGGTGGCCAGGGGGATCTTCTTGGATTGTCACTCTTCCAGGTGCACAAGCAACTAGGAAATGATGAATAACAAAGAGTTGTGAGAGATTTTCTTTGCATCTTTCAACTGTCCAAAAAACCAGATGCTAGGAATACGTCAAATGGTATGTGCCAACCAAGGAGACTGCTCACATGTCCTAAAATTTGTCTCACACAATATGTGCTAGACTATGTCAGAGAAAGGCAGGGATTGCCTTGGCTAATATTGCCTGCATTTCTGCATGAAGGCAATGCCAGGACCAGCACAGAAGGAAGCCTTCTGGAGGAATGAATTCAAATGAAGTTCATTCTTTCAAGCTCTAATCTTTTAAAATTTTAGTCATCTGTAACAGAGATCTTCCTAAAATACATTACACTATTGTGGGCCACAGGAAACCCGTGGAACTTTCCAAACAGCTCCTGTATTGATTAAGTCAGGATCACACCCATGATCACGACTGATTGTGTTACACGTCCGGGGTGCCTCCTGGACAGGTAAGTGTGCAGGACTATTTCAGTAGCACTTTACTCTGGCTGCACTTTAGAATCAACTGAGGAATAGCTTTGACCAAGTATTCATACCTAGACTTCATTCCCAGGAACTCTGATTTCACTGATCTTGGGTGGGGCCTGGGAATCAGGATTTCACATGAATGAAAGCTCTCCAGATGCATTCAAGACTGTAAAACTCTGAATGGTTCTCCCTTGCATTAAATGACTAACTTGGAACTGTCGGGCTTTTGAAAGTGTATTTCTTATCTGTTCCTTCACTCTTAGCTATCCTGTCTTCATGAGCATTTCTAATATCCCACCCACATTAAATTACAGATGTTAAAAGAGAAGCCAAATCACCACGTCTGTTACCAGGACCTTAATTTAACATAATTATAAGAAACTGTGGATCTGAGGCGTTGGCTGCCCTTTTTTTCCCCTGTGAAATAGAAAGCTGCATCAGCTTGGTGATGGTTCTTTCCCTCTCAGCTCGGTAGCCTCTGACACTTAGAATGACATAATTCTCATGTTTGGACAAAGTGGACATTATTATAATTGGCTACATCTTTATTGGCTTAGAGAAGTGAAATCAAGCAAATCTGGGCTTGAATTCCAGCTCTATCACTTATCAACATGGGGCTCTAGGAAAAATTATTTACCTTCTGTGAGCTTCAATTTTCTCATCTGAAAAAGAAAATAATAGACCCTACCTCACTGAGTGGTCATGAGCACTAAATAAAATGAAGCATGTATAGTGCCTGGGACTTAGTAGGTCTTCACTAAACATTAGTGCCCATTGCCAAAACACATAGGTATTTCTAAATAGGGGGGCACCTCCGCATATGTCTGTCTTTACCTCCTTGATAAGAACGACAATGGGAAGATACCTAAACACACATGCAGAACTACAGACAGTCCATCTTCATCAAGCCTCCATCTGCGAACAAGAAGAAGCCACTATCTGCAGGGCACAGTGAGAGCTATGGATAACTCAAACTGGATCTGAGAATTTTTGCAACTTTACAAATGAAGAAGAAAATCAACTCATTAAGGAAAGAAATGGAGTAGAGCGGGCCTCCTAATTTTCAAAGTGCTTTTTCCCCCCAAGATACAATGTCTGGTTTCACTACCAACATTATTTCAACCCATCAGAATGTGCAGGTGAACGCTTTCATTTATACCAGGCTATCGTTTTCCTGTCTTCCAGAGTGTTCTGGATCACTGTCAGGTGACTATCTGTTTCCCCTCCGGCACTCGCTGTGGCTCGCCAGCCCCACCGTGATCTCGCTCTTGCTCACATACCGGTTTTCAGGGTCACGGCTGACGTCGAGCGGCTAGACCCAGCGTCATTGCTTGCTGAAACTGAGACCCGGTACTCTGTCCCACACTGGAGAGAGGAGACGGTGCAGGAACGGAACGTCGTGCTGCAGCTCAGCGCGGAAGAGTCACTCAGAGCCACCACAGTGTAGTTGAAAGCTCCTTCTGTCGGTGCCCATGAAACAGATGCCTTCAGAGCCCCACTATCGAAAGAGACTTGAATGTCGGCAGGAGCACGAGGACCTACGTTTTTGAGAAACAGTGAAGACTTTGCAGTAGCCTCGAGACCCCAAGTCACATCTGGCCTAATGGGGGCTTTGCTAGAAGGACGCACGGGCTGGGGGACCAGGAGAGCCTCTCGGGGCGGTGACTGCTTTCCCCAAAGCCTTTCCCTTCATTTGTTTCCCCACGTTTTAAGAACTTTTAGAGACTTTGGACTTAGCCTGACTTTGCTGGGGCTGCTGCGACAAGGTGCCACCAACTCGGTGGCTTCATCAGCGGAAATGTATTGTCTCGCAGTCCTGGAGGCCAGCACCCTGAGATCAAGGTGTTGGCAGTTTGGTTCCTTCTGAGGGCTATGAGAAAGGACATGTTCTGGGCCTTTCTCCTGGCTTGTCCATGGGCATCGTCACGTTCATGTGGCATTCTCCCTGTACGGCCCTTGTCTGTGAGCAAATTTCCTCTTTTTGTAAGGCTAGCAGTCACAGGGGATTAGGGCCACCACCCTAATGATCTCACCTTCATTAACTACGTCTGCTACAAAATCAGCATTTCTTTCTATGAGTACATGCAGTAAGCATTTAAACTACCAAGGAGGAAGGGTCAAGGCACTAAAAATAAACTCATAATAAATTTAAATTGCTGCCAGCTGCTCTGCACTCATCGCTTAGAACTGCCCTTGAAGGCTACAATGCACAGCCCCTCTCATTAATCAAAGATGAGCTCTGCGGGCGGAGCTGAGACGTCTTACTTGTTCTCTGGTTGCAGGTGGAGTCATCCCCGGGGGTTCCGTTGACATTCCATGCATAGGCCTTTATAGTATAGAGAGTCCCGGCGTC
Organism: Lyroderma lyra; assembly: GCA_004026885.1. NCBI lineage: Eukaryota > Metazoa > Chordata > Mammalia > Chiroptera > Megadermatidae > Lyroderma > Lyroderma lyra. Next base: position 223,109 of record PVJL010000979.1, on the reverse strand, counting down.
TAAACTGCTGAACGTCAAGGTGGTGTTCGTGGTATTCTCCTTCCAAATTCTACCCAAACCGTTGGCCCGCATAATGGACACAGAGAATCCAATGGCCATGTATACAGCTTCCCACTGCACAAGAATAGAGTCTGGACTTGGAGAGCTTACTTCTAGAATGGGTGCAGCCAACACTACAGAGACAAAAAAAACACATGCATCGTGAAAGTTTAAGGAAGGATGATTCAAATTTAGGAGTAAGTAAGTTGAGGTTGACTTATCCATATTATAAAATAATCATTTGCTTTGCAAAAGGATTCATGGCAGAGTTTCATTTTAAAATTGCTATTTAATGGTATATTAATTATAAATGGTTCTGCAAAGGAATGGGAAACAGAGAAGTTCTAATATTAGGCATTACATCCCTGTAATCATATTATAAATCAGTGGGGAAAGAAGTGCAGCAAAATCCCTTCTACGTACTCGTTATTTGGCATGGTCTTAATGGATAACTGAGATTAAAAACAGAAATCCCTTTTTCAGATATTTAAAAAGCAGGGATGCTTTTAAAGATGCCAAGACATGGTTATTTTCCAAAGCAAAGCATCTGGAATTTAAATACCATCTTCTCCACAGGTAAGTGCATTCCTCCCAAAAAGCTGTTTCGTGGCTTTTACTTCTGGGGGTTCACATGACACAAAATTACACCATGCAACTGCCGCTTCAGGTCAGGGCACAGACCTACCAGATGACAAGCATCCAGCTACTAATACCTGTCTTTGCCTGCTTTGGAGGTGACGCCTGGCTTCTTCCAGCAGCACTGATGGCTCTGACAGTGATTTGGTACAAGGTGGCAGCCTTGAGGCCGGTCACAGTGCCTGGGGAATTGGCCACCATGGTTTCAATGACAGTGTCCCCATCTTCAGCCGTGAGAAGGTAACTGGTGGCTCCTGGCACTGTAGCCCATTCCACAGTGATACTGTTGCTGATTTTTGAATACGCCTGATCAATAGTGGGTATTTCGGGAGCTGAAAGAGATTTCGAAGTCGTACAGTATCTAAGACACTTATAAGAATTACTCGGTTCATTATTTTACTTTTCAACCTCAATCATTCTCATACCATCCTTCAGATGTAAACTTTGCCCTTCTTTCCAGGTCAAGAAACAAACAAACAAACAAACAAACAAACAGAAAAAGAAAGGCAAAGCAGAGAGCCAGAAAGTTCAAACCTTTCATTCAGGAATGGGATTTCAAAGAGGTTTTTCCCAGTTGCCTCTGGGATAAAAGAGTTAAGTGATTGCTAGAAAGGACTCTGAGAGGAGGGAGAGGGTACTTGAAGGATTCTACTCTAGTCTGGCATTCTGGGAATTTCCCAGCCTGCTTTGCCACTGACCTCCCCTCCCTGCCCAGCTGCCTCTGGCTAGCATCCACTTCTAGTCCCACCTCTGCCGTGGCCGAGTCCCCTCCATTCATGCACTGCGCACACTTTCCCAGTGACGTTCAATCTGATAGAGGAAGGAGGGAGAACGGAGCTCTTTGTTGTGCAATTATGCCATTGTACTTTCTTTCATATTATTAGAGTGGAACCATTTTCAGATTCTTCTATGTAAAGTAAAAATAAACTTCATTCTCTCTTTCTCTACCCAAACGTCTGCCTCAGCATAAGAACGGGCTGCTCTGGTCCCTCGTCACCCAGACCCGGCCATGGTTTGCTGGGGGGATATGACTGCTTATGTCATGAGCTAATACAAGGCATTCATTCCTGCACTTTAAGTATGGGGGAGAGATACAGCGTGGTCATCAAATTTGTCACTTTGCAGAACTCCACAGACACAAACGTGCCCTGAAAGGAGGAGATCCAAGTGGAAGAAAAGGTCCAACGAAAATAGCTGGGTTTCAGGTTTGAATCTGGCACTTGGCCTTTTGTTTTAAGGGACAGCATTTGCTAGGTAAAATCACTATCTGCCAAATTCGAAACCACAGGACAAAGAGAAAAAAGAGTAAACACAGACCATATGTGTGATTTGCAAGTATCACCCCCTTCCCCCCAGGACCCCCCACCTGCCAATCTCCTATGTGCATGATACAGACAGATTCTCTTTCTGTACCAGCCACCCAGAGAGTTAGCTTCGGCAGCGTCTCGGAAATAACCATGCTGCAAGAATGAACAAAGTCTCCACTGTGCACTGGCCAGACATTCCTTGAACATCACCCAAGACTGTCTCCTTTGTCATCAGAAGAAAATGATGATGGTTCTACAGGTATATATGAGGGAAAAGTTGCAGGCCTATTCATCTTAGCCATTGGTTAGCAGAAGCTGACCCCACAGGAAGCACTCATGTCCCCTCCCCTCTGTAAGACAGAAAGCCCTAGTAGAGGCTCCCACATTCATCCCTCCCTACACATATCCCTTATCTGCTCCCTGGTTATTTGTCCTGTGTTATATGCCTTCTATCCTGTAACTTTGTGGTACCTCTCAACTCCTGCGTCCTTTGTCCCCATAGTTCATCTTATCTCCTACATTAGCCAGTCCTTCTCATTGCAATATAATAAGTTCCTGCAAAAATGACAACCAAACTAGCCATTGACACAGGAGGCCTGATAGGGCATTCATGGAGTGGTCTGAAAGGCATTTAAAAGGCTAGCATGACACAGACGATCTCCCCACAGGTCTGTCAAGGGGGCTGAGGACTCCATAAAACTTGACCCATTGAGTTGAGCTGGGAGAGGTACATTTGCCCGGGAAAAGTAATACACAGAAGCCAGTATCAGTAGGATAAAACACAGGGTTGCGTGGTGGAAACAGCAAAGGGTTTAGATTCAGGAACTCTGGGTTTGAGCCCTGGCTCTGCCATTTACTTATGCTCATGAAAGTGTACAAGTCATTGAACTTCTTCTAGTCTCAGTTTTCCCCCTTGAGAATGTGGAATGCTGTTAATAAAATAATAATACTTATATCTTAGGATTCACATTGAAATGTAAAATACCTACATTTTAGGATTGCTGTCAAGATTAAGTGAAATAGTGTATATAAGGACATTTTGAAAGGTAGGAAGGGTGTGTGTGCGTGTGTGTATGTGTGAGTGTGTGCGCGCGTGTATGTGTGTGTATTTGTATGTGAGAGTGTGTGTGCGTATTTGTGTGTGAGTGTGTGTATTTGTGTGTGTGTGCGTGTGTGTGTATATTTGTGTGTGAGTGTGTGAGTGTGCGTGTGTGTGTATGTGTGTGAGTGTGTGTGCGCGTGCGTGTGTATTTGTGTGTGTGAGTGTGTGTGCATGTGTGTGTGTATTTGTGTGTGAGTGTGTGCGCGTGCATGTGTGTGTGTGTATTTGTGTGTGAGAGTGTGTGTGTGTATTTGTGTGTGAGTGTGCATACTTGTGTGTGAGTGTGTGTGCTCGTGTGTGTGTGTGAGTGTGTGTGCGCGCGCATGTGTGTGTGTATTTGTGTGTGTGAGTGTGTGTGTGTGTGCATGTGTGTGTACCAGCATGAGCAAGTTTGGGATTTGGAAAGGCCAGACTACCTGCACTGACGTGGAGGAGTGCCGGGGAAGGTAAGCTTCTGAGGAGTCCGGGGTGAGCACAGCCTGGAGACAGGGACTGCCTGTTTTACGCTTGGTTCTAGGGCGGGATCAGAGCAATAGCAGCAATGAAAGAAGGCCAACACCCTGCACTTGGATTCCCTTAAAAAGACGAAAAGCTTGAGTGGGATGTATAGGGTTCCATGCATTAGCATCAGTTCTTCATTCTCTCTCAGTTCTGCGAGGCCCACTTAGCACTCTGATGAAAGGGAAAACACTCTTCCCTAGAGGTGTAATCAACCATTCAACCATTCCAGTGGGTCAAAAGTGAAACCCTTCGATTCTCAGCATCTGTGCATTCTACCAGCTCGGAGAGCGTAAATTAGCCCACACAGCCCCAGTGGCTGGACACAGATAAACAGCTGATGCCAGAGGTCAAAGAGAAGTTCAGTACACACACCCAAAAGGAAACCTCCCACAAAGCATCAGTATAACACATCCATCTATTGAAAAGCCAGGATGACTCCATCACAGCATCATCAGTATCTCAGCCTGTTCTACTCTGTCTCTTAAATAGTGAGGGAGTAAAAAGCAGCTCACTTGGAGGGCTCAGTGTGTTCTGGGACCTTCTAAGGGACAGTGCAGGTAGATTTTGTGTACCCAAAGGCCACTTAAAAATAATCGCTTTGTATATGGCCAAACAGACCTTCTCATTGCTTCCTGGTCAATCCCAAAGGTTTCTCAAAAACAGGATAAGTGAATAAGAATAAAGCATGAAATAATTTTAAAAAAATCTATTGTATATGCATAGATTTTATGGCTCAACCATATGTCTACATCAAATTTTATTATAAAATTGCCTTGTTTATACTTCCTTTTCTGTGGTATAGACAAAATACTAAATAAAAATTATTCTTATGCTGAATTTGCTGTTAGAGTTTCTTGGTGATATAATCAATTTACACAGTGCCTCCAGATCATCTAAGTTCTACCAAATACAAATTTCCATTCAGGGCTTAGATTTCTAGACTGTATGAGATGAGTAGGCCTCTACGGCAATTATCCTTGTCTTCAGTCATTTGCTCAAGAAAAATGGTGATAAAATGTTTTCAAGTTCTGAGTTATCATTGTCTATATTTTAGAGAGGTCAAGTTAGAAACATAAAATCCTTTTTTTATTAAAGTAGAGAAGCTTGAAATTTTAATAAAAAACATTTCTAGTTTTCTTCTTTAATTCCTTGTAAGACAAATAGGAAAGTTATATAAATTAGACTCTTCACTATTTATGACTAAAATTTTGTTTCGGGAGTTCCCTGGTGGTGTAGTGGCTAGCTTTAGGCGCTCTCAACGCTGTGGCCTGGCCTGGGTTCGATTCCCAGCCAGGGAACTACCAAAATAAATAAATAAATAAATAAATTTTGTTTCTTCACCTGAAATGACAATCATTATAATATTTCACTGTTTTTGAGAAAATCCATGACTACATGACTCTATACTCAATACTCAATAAGAAGATCTGACAAGGAATCACCTTGTAAGTGTGACCCATGTATTTGTCTTAGCAGTTATATTTACAGTGTGAGTACTCAGACCATGTTGAATACTTTTTCCTGCTATAGGTTTTATCTCTCAGGGTAGCCCAAGAATAAACAATAAAAATCAAAATCAACTATGGGGAGGGGAAACTTGCATATCTGAAAATTTTACCTGTTTTTGCTGAAGCAACCTGAAAAGGAAAGTTTAGAAAATTAGAACCACAAAGAAAACCATCATTTGGGAAAATGTAAAACATCAATCAGAATGGTAATACATTTATCACAACATTTATACATATATATTGTGAGCAATCTTTCAATTCATTTAGACTGTGTAGTTATACAAATCATTTCCCAACTCTCAAATCTACCACAAAGTAATCCTAAATAGAATTTAGAGGCTGGAAGCAGATCACATTACTATTTTATTTTTCTCCCTGAATCTGCCTATTGAACTAAGTCAGTAGCTGCTGACAGCTTTTTCAGAAATCTTTGTTCTTAAAGTATAATGATAATCTTGTTTTCTCTCTCTAGTTAAATCGCATTAAATTTCAAACACACAAACATACACAATCTTGGTATGGTTTACAAGTATTTTGATTTCTCTCTCCCCACCCTCTACACCCTCAAAAAAAGAGAAAGATAATTAATGTGAGGGGTTTTGCCGATATAGTTGCAGGTAGGTTAGAATGGTCAACTCACCATTTTAAGACAAAGTAGACTGAATCCAATCAAAGACAAACATTTATTGAGTCTTCCAGCCATCCTGTTGGACACAGCACTCACATGGCACACAACGGAGTGATTAGGGTCCTCACTTGTCCCCAGGAGGACAGCACTGTTGGTCACTGGCATGTGGGGCAACAGACCCTGGGAAGTAGCTCCTCCCCTTCAGTGTAGAGCTGACCTGTAACTATGGGCACTTGGAGACGGGCAGGGACAGGTATTGCAAGGACTGAAAAAAAGAAGAGAGTTGAAGAAAGCCACACCAAGCAGACCAAAAAGCTACTGCCACCTGGGCTTTAAGGTAATGTGTAAAATGTTCTCCTTTTCTTAAACAAAATAAAAACAAAATTTGTTTCTAAATAAAAAGTGTACAAGGCTGTATAGAAAATTGCTGATATTGTGGAATGATCATTTTAAACTTGAAGACCCTGATGACCAGTTTTACTTATTCTTTTTCACTTTTATTTGTTTTTGTTCTTGTGTTGTTTCAGTAGAGTGATTAGTCCTGCTATCGGGAGTAATTTGCTGCAAAACTTCAATATCACAGATGGCAGGAGGCTGGGGGCAGGGAATTAGAGAGATGTTGCTCAAAGGCACAAACTTACTTACAACTAGTAGATGCACATTTCTGGAGGTCTAATGCACAGCATAGTGATCATAGTCAACAATATTGTATTATAAACCTCGAAGTTACTGAGAGACTAGATCTTAACTGTTATCCACACAAAAAAGAAATGATAATTATGTGATGTAACAGGGATGTTTAGTTAATGCTACTGCAGCAACCATATTGCAATATATATATATATGTATGTATTAAACCAACATGTTGTACACCTCAAACTTATACAATGTTATATGCCAATTTTATCTAAAAAAAAAGAAAAGGTAAAGAGCAGGTGCATGCACTGAGAAAGACAATGGGAGCTCCTTGGTGAGTACATTAAATTCATCTACCCCCATTTCCACCCCATTTCCAACAGTTCCAGTATCTTTTATTTTCAGAGCTGTCTTCCTAGTTTAGGCTCTTAATAATAATTAGCATTTAATTCAATCACTATCATATTTAATTCTAACAATAAACAAGTATATAAACAACTAATAAACATTATGAACTGACTTGTATGAAATCACACAAGTATTAATATTAAATGGTGGAGCTAGGATTAAAACTCATCTGTCCAAAAAAAAAAAAAAAAAAAAAAAAAAAAAAAAAAAAAAAAAAAAAAAAAAAAAAAAAAAAAAAAAAAAAAAAAAAAAAAAAAAAAAAAAAAAAAAAAAAAAAAAAAAAAAAAAAAAAAAAAAAAAAAAAAAAAAAAAAAAAAAAAAAAAAAAAAAAAAAAAAAAGAAAGAAAGAAAGAAAGAAAAAAAGTAGGGAAAAAAAACTCATCTGTCTGAACTCCGCTTCCAACTAAAATAAGGTAAAAGGGACTTGATTTATCCTTCCTGACTTCATGACTTACTTATAAAGCTACCATAATAAAACAAGATTAATTATAAGGATTAGCACCAAGATGATAAATAGATCGATGGAACAGAATAGAGTCCAAAAATAGACCCACACATACACAGACAACTGATATTCAACAAAGATGAAAAAGCAATTAAATAAAGGGTAGGGTTTTTTTTTCAACAAATGATACTGAAATAATTGGATGACCATATGCAAAAAAAACCCCAAAAAAACAAAACAAAAAAATACACATTAACTTTGATCCATGCCTCACACCATATAAAAATAAACTCAGAACAGATTATAGACCTAAATTAACACTTAAAACTAAAAAAAATCTTAAAAAAAAATAGAAGAAAATCTTTGTGACCATAGGGGAGGAAACTATTTCTTAAATACAACAAAGTATGATCCATTTATAAAGTTGATAAATTAGACTTCCTCAATATCAAGGACTTCTGCACTATTAGGGGACTGAAAAGACAAACCACAGTCCGGGGGAAAATATTTCCAAATGACATATTTCATAAAGAACTTGCATCCCAAAAAAAATGTTTTTTTTGTTTTTTTTTTACCATGTTCTGGAAGACCTGCAGCAAGCAGAACACCTGAGAATGTGGAACATGTATGGACAGCGATAAAACTTTTTTAATTAAAAAATTTAAAAATATATATGTATGTGTGTATGTATATGTATATATTCTCATAGTAAGAAACAACCAACTCAGTAAAAACAGGCAAAATATTTGAACCAACACTTCACAACAGAAGATATACAGGTGGAAACTAAGGGCATGCAAACCCCCTCACCATCATTAGGAGAATGCAAATTAAAACCACAATGAGATACCACTACATACTTATTAGATGTCTAAAATTAGAAAGAAACATTGGCCAGGATGTAGAAATCTCGTACCTGGTGGGAATGTTAAGTGGTACAACCATAAAACAATTGGGCTAGTTCTTCCAAAGTTACACATACACCTGTTATATGACCCTATCAGTTCACTCCTAGGTATTTACCTCGGAGGCTGAGAGGACTGCCATGAGAGGGATAAGCTGGTAGGGCCAATAGATTGACAAACTCGGTGGAATTAAAGAATTGTTGGAAAAGATATTGAGGAAGTAACAACAAAATGTAGGAGTTGGTGTTTAGAGAGCGAGATGTTTGAAATGGAAAGTGGGGAAGTTTTGGTTATTGGTAATGACCTGTTCTAGGATGTTACCATGGGAATTAGCAGCTGAAGTGAGATGGAGGAAAAAATCATTTGAGGTCAGGAGATTAAGAACCTGAGAGATCTGAGTATTGGAAAGATGGTTTAATGGTGACCGGAATCACTAAGGACTATGGTAGGAGTAGTGAGGACAGAGGTAGGGAGCCACCTGTTAAACTCTTTCAATACATATTAATATCACTTCTCAGCCTTTTGGCTAAGAGCAAGTATAAATACATATTAAAGCACCAGGGGAGTATCTTTCAAGGTCTGTGGATGACTTGAACGACTGAGGGACAGTAAATGATAAAATGTGATGACATGAACTTTAGAGAAGCTAGAAAGTTAGAGAAGAGTGAGAAATAATGGTCTGCAAGGACAATGATTTTATGTTGCAAAGTGATTTCAGGTCAGTGTCAACTAGAGCTGACAAAACAGGAATGACAACGGCTGTCAAAATAGACTGTGAGTTTTACTGCTGAACTGTTTCATTAGGAAATAATGCAAATGAAAAAGTTGTCTTGTAATATACATTTACTGGGAGCTCCCTGGTGGTGCAGTGGCTAGGCTCTGGCGCTGTCAGCGCTGCGGCCTGGGTTCGATTCCCAGCCAGGGAGCCACCCACATATAATACACATTTACTTTAAATATTTGAATTAGTGCATTTGTCTATTGTTTGAAGTTCTCCTCCCAGAAATGAGATTCTGCAAAACAGTAAATGCTTGAGTTTTGGTCCTGAGGGGTCTGAAGCTAAGACAACAAAGACGGGAAGCAGTTAAAAGAGTGTGTAAACATTCTTAGTAATATGAGGAATATTAAGATTGGTCAATATCCAAAGGCCAGGAGAGGGGCAAAAAATAAAAGACATAGGGTCTGGAATGAGAGAGAAATATTACAATGATGTGTAACAAGAGTCATCAACTTTCTAATCCACAATACCTGTGTCCATACTTACTGACATCCAGCTCCCTTCACTAAATTAATGCCCAATATTGTAGGATTTGTTACTTGGTATACAAGTCCAGCTATCATATTTGTAGTGTAAGAATTGGGCTTTGGTGAGAGTAACAGAAAACCTATAAAGGAAGTGGCTTCAACAGGAGTTTCTTTCTGAGATAAACCCGTGGAGACCGAGCATCCAGTGTGTGGCCGCTCTAGTCCAAGGACTCCTCAGAGAGCCAGCTCCTTTCAGTTTTTAGTCTGCCATCCATAGGGTGAGGCCCTCCTCTTCTTGGTCCAGATAAAGCTCCACCTACCATATCGAAGTTCTAAGTGGCAAAATTCAGCAAGGAGGAAAAAGATAAACTGCATGCCAGTGAGCTCTTAAGAAAGGCTCCTGCTGCCACTTACATGTCATTGGACAGAAGTTGGTCTCATGGCTATGTCAAGCTCAAAGGAAAAAATAAAAAGGCATACTCAGTCACAAAATTTTGGTACTAAGGGAAAAGGGAAGAATGGAGAGTGAACGGCTGGCATAATGAATGGGATTCAGAGCCTAGGTAGCTGTATAAGCCTAGGGCGGAATTTGCAACCTTTAATGGAAGGATAAGAAGAAAAAGAGGTAAAAAACATAGGATAGTTGTGACGGCAGCTAACTTGTAGATTGGGGGTTGGGGGAAAGGCAGCGCATTTTACCTGTTAGTATCTGTATTCAAAGGGAGAATAAATGTGCAAGTGGAGTAGGGGAATTAAAAAAAACACTGAAGATCTGAAACAGCCATTGTAGGAGAGTTGTTCAGTGATACAGAAGGGATATGGAGTAGGATTGATTATCCAGAAGATTGGACACTACCAGATTCATGGTGGCCCTAATTCATACTGCATCCTTCCACCATACCTGTACATCCCTTCCACCTTTGGGCAGACCGTTTCTACCAAGAAAATACAATTGTTCCTAGAATGTATTTTTCTACTTATTTGCCAAGTCCAATCAAGCAGATGATATTTTCTTACTGGTGCTGACCAGGGATCCCTGATGGTTACAATAAAAGAAACTACTAGGCTTGTGGGTTCCAAGGAAAAACTCAGGCCATCTTGGAGAGAGAGAGAGAGAGAGAGAGAGAGAGAGAGAGAGAGAGAGAGAGAGAGGGAGAGAGAGAGATAGATAGATAGATAGATACTGTTTCAGGGGTAGTTTATCATGGCATCTTTTTCACCTGGCCTCTCATATGACAACTATGCAGGTCTTGTCCATTCTTCTAGGGACTGGACAATTCTTACTTCTCAGTCAAAATTCTAGAAGGAGCCAGTCTGATTGATTCACTTAGGTAATTCTCAACCAACTTAGTTGAGCCCTTTATACTGGACTAGACCAAGGGTTATCCACCAGCCTAATGAAATGGCACCTTATGAGTGGTATCTTGATCCACTGTATTAGTCAGGGCCCAGTGAGGAGACAGAAAACATACAGTAAACTGAATAGGGAAAGTTTGATATAAAGAATTACTAATCAGAACTAAGTTTGGCAGCATATATACTAAAAAATTGGAACACCACAGAGATTAGTGTGGCCCCTGTGCAAGGATGACAGGCGAATCCATGAAGCATTCTATATTTTTAGAGCTGAAGTACATGATGGGGAGGGAACTCCCAATAAAAACCAGAATTTCTGGTGGCTGGATCTTGTAGTACACACAGGCTTCCCCCACTAGGTGAGTGTGTTCTAGGAACCCATCTGCATCAGCGTATCAGCTGGTGTTGTGAGAGGCTGGGTTCAGCTTCAGTGACATTTTTTTTGGAGACTCAACGCGTTTGCCCATTTCATGACAGGTGATTTACACAAACAGCATGAGGTATAAAAATGCACCTGCCCATGCCGAGATGAATGTTCAGCAGTGTTTAACCAAAAAGAGCATGACCCCTGTGTCCCACCCTTCCTATTCACCGATTTCACCCTGAGCGACTTTTTCTTGTTTCCCTGGATGAAAAAAGTTCTTAAAGGCAAACGTTTTGCCAATGTGCAAGAAGTGAAACAAAAAATAGAAGCACTAAAGGGCATCAAAATTGATGAGTTCAAAAACTGTTCTGAACAGTGGAAAAAGCATCTTGATAAGTATATTGCATCAAATGGAGAGTACTTTGAAGGTAACTGAAGTTTAAACATGTAAGAATACACAATACATAATTTTTTGTAAATTGTGTTTTTGGGAGAGTCCCCCCCGCCCCCACTGATAGATTTCACATTGCAGAACTTTGGGTCAAGGAAGAATGATTCCATAACTGAGTAAGACATAGTATGCTCATCTATGCAGAACAAAACCAAAATTACTGACCAGGAACAGGATTGAGTACTAAGGGTAAAGAGAACTCTTAATACAGGAATGGTGGCTGTAGGAGCAGCCCTCTGGGGCTGAGGCAGAGGACCCAAGAAAGGAATCAATTTGGAAGAGGTTCCCTTGTTAAGACTGAAATTCAGACTTTGTTGGAGAAGGTGTGGCTGTGGCCCACTGTTTGCTGAGTACTTAAGCCTGGGGCTGGAGACGGGGAGGTGGGATGTCAACAGAACTAGTTAGGAAGCCACCCACTGGGGTGCCAATGAGACATAGCGGGAAGTTGCCTGCTGAAGCACCAACAAGACTTGCTGGGAAGCTGGCAGAACCAGTGGACTTGCTGGGAAACATCCTTCCATGAGGTGCCACTGGGTGTCCTACATACAATGACCAATATGCTGGGGGGAAAACCAACCAGGGAGAGAAGCTTCTTTCTTCACCATCCCTCAAGCATCCTCTCCTGACTAGATTAACATTGTGCCAGCAGGCAAAAAGAGAAATATTAAGGGCTCAGCTCTGGTATCACAAAGCAGAACAATGAAGGGTGGATCTGGGAGCTGAGGTGTTGAACTTGGAACAATTAGCTCATTTTTGCAATAGGCTGAAGACCCCCTTCCCCAGCCTGAATACATTTTACACCTGTGTTATACTCTGGATCATGATTATATGTAATCGAAATTCTTTGGCTACCAAAGCTGAGAAACAGAATGGATTTTATGTCAGCTATGATGGCAGTATTTTCTGGCTGATTGTACACATGCTATCTGGTTTCCTTCAGTACCAGATGTTGATAGCGAGATCTAAAAGTAAAGAATGCCACTTCAGAAGTATTTGAAAAGTGCTGTGAGATCTCATAGGATGGAATGGAGCTATTTCAGAACTGAAACTATCAGGAAGAACTCTCCTTCCCCATAAAATCACCTCTACTGCAGAGGTCCTGTAACTGCTCTAGGCATTCAAGGCTGAATTCAGCATTTACAACATAGACTGGGACCAGACCAACTTAAAGATCATCAGTTGGCCAATATAACCATTGAGAACTGGTCAAGTAGTCAGTGTTTGAGGCTTCATTTTGAAATCATTTGAAAAACTTATAAATTGCAAGCATTTGGGCCCCACCTTCCACTGTTTAAATCAAACTACTTACATTCATAAAGGATACCTCTTTTGGGGAAGGGAATTAAGTGAATAACATTTTATCTTTGAAAAACCAAATAGCTATCACCTTTGGGCTACTCTCAAGAACTTAAATTTGCTATTCATTCCCAACTACTGTATACCTAATCACAGCTTTTTAAAAACCAGTTAACAGCACAAAAGCCCTATGGCATTTTTCTTTTGAAAATGTGAATTTGAGCACTTTCCTTTCTCTAGATACAATTTGTAGCTCTCGTTAGACTGTTAAAAAGGGGCCTATAACTCAAAGATTAAGAACCACTGTCTTAGAGGAACTAAGGAACTACGCTCAACTCAGAAGGTATTAATTGGGCAGTATTAAATGGAAATTTTGTATTAAAATCTAAAGACTGAGAGCGTATTAGCCCATGTAGAGAAGAACTTACTCGCAAATTGAACATTAGAAAACAGATGAAAGGTACTGATGCATGGATAGGTGCCATCATTTCAGTAAGTTGAGAACCAAAACTGGATGGAGGCTGCTAGTTCCATTACGCTCATGAAGCGCTTTTGAGGTTTTCTCACATTGTAAGAAATAATCCCGCCGGCTCCCTTTTCCTCCCTGGCTGCTTGAGGGTTGTCTGCTATCTATGACACAGTAACTGTCTGGAACAGGAAGTTCATGACCAATAGACTACTTCAATGGAAACAAATGGTCATTGATGTCCTTCACCCTGGGAAGGCAACAGTACCTAAGACAGAAATTCGGGAAAAATTAGCCAAAATGTCCACACCAGATATCATCTTTGTGTTTGGATTCAGAACCCATTTTGGTGATGGCAAGACAACTGGCTTTGGTATGATTTGATTCCTTGGATATGCAAAGAAAAATGAACCCAAATATAGACTTGTGAGACATGGCCTGTATGAGAAGAAAAAAGACCTCAAGAAAACAGCGGAAGGAATTCAAGAACAGAATGAATAAAGTCAGGGGGACTGCAAAGGCCAATGTTGGTGCCGGCAAAAAGTGAACTGGAGATTGGACAACAGGAGTAGATTCGTCAGTGACTATGGTGATTGAGCAGATTTTTCATGAGGACTAATAATCTAAGAACTTAAAAAAAAAAAAAAAGGAAGAATCCCAAGATGTCTTTCACTTGTTTTCCAGCTACTTGTTTCCCCCCGTCTTTCTGAAAGTCATACTCTAAATTCAATTATGTATATATTTGGCATTAACTATGCTCTATCCAAATGTTCCTCAAAAGCAAAGTTAAAAAAAAAATAGGAAAGCAAATGCGGCTTGTGGTATTTTTACCTCCATTTGAAATAAATTCTTTCCACATTTAAAAATACACCACTGAACTAACATTTTAGGTAGAACTATATTCAAAAGAGTAACATCATTAATTTAGGTATGCTAAAAATATTTTCAATGTAGATAAATCTACTGGTTTTTGTTACGAAGAATAGTTTTCTAATATTTACATATCTAGTGTTAATTCACTTGATCTCAATTTAAGACATGATTGAATCTTCTACTCTTAAAAAAAAGCATAGTATTTTCATAGAATTCATTTAATGAGATTTTTCAGGAACTAGGTACGTACAAATGTTAAGCCCAGATATGCATGGCTCTTCATATGTACTCATTTGCTCCATTTAACACTTTTATATTACTTGGGCTGATTTAACCGTGAGATCAAACAAATATTGAAATCAAATATTAACATGGTATAGGCAGTCAGGAACACTTTTAGTCCTGCCACTGACTAAAAAATTACTCTGAGCCTGTTCTAAAAAACAATTAAATGAGTTAACTTATAAAAGTTCCTTCAAGTCCAAATTTTAAATGATCTAATATGTAATCCAAGTGCCAAGTACTTCATTAAGTACCTTTGATGTGTAACTAATCACCCAATCCAAAGAAGTCAGTCTAGTGACACACACCACCACTGACAAAGGTAATATTAATTCTAGTTGGATTATAGACTATCAACATATGTCCAATTCTGATCCACACATTTAAAATTGACTCGTGTTCTGAGCAGAGATATCCCTCTACATTTCATCAATCTCCACAAGAAACATACTTTAAAAAATTATTAACACATGGGGGAAAGCCAACACCCAGGATCAAGGATTTAATCCAGTATTTATTCCACACTCATGATCGTTCTCTGTAATCAGAATACAGTCATAAGAACAATCTATCAAATAATTTGCCAATAATCTTAAATAATGCAGCATAGCATTACTTTTAATACGTCTCTCGTTCTAGATTAAGTTTAAAAACTCAAACAGCAATCTTCATTATCAATAAAAAAGTTTTGAATTTTAAAAAAAGGACGCTATATCAAGCTGTTTCATAATTTAAGTATTTTCCATTTATAAAATGCTTTGGAAGCTTGAGGCTTGTATCTATTTTTCTACTCTGCCCCACCCTCTCCCAATTTCATGTTAGTACAGGGTTCTGCAAGAATACTAGGCTTTAGACATCAAGTTTTTCCTTTAATATAGTACTTTAAAATCTGAGAAATTCAAGAAAAAATGATTACATGTCATGTTTTTTTTTTTTTTTTTCAAATAAAAAAGGAAAACTAAGTGAATAAATTTTAGGAATACTAAGTGTCCCTTTGAGGTAGAATGCTAAAAGGACTTTTGATCAAATCACAGCCTAATTTAAACCTCTGCATCAGAAACTAACTTTTCATAAATTCTCTCTAAAGTTAATTGTGGAGACTATTAAGTGTAACATATTAACAAGAGCTTTCCAAGATAATATACAGTGGACAAGAATGTAAATCCTACAACTGCTGCCTTCATGTACATTGAAAGCACATAATTCTCCTACAACAGACATCCAATATCCATTCTCAAAGCCTTTAGCATCCTATTATGAAAAGCATAGCCATGCTAACTTCAGTACACAAACCATAATCCCACACCTACAAAACCAAAATAGAATTAGTGGCAGTTTATTGCCTTATACAAATTTAACCAACATGGCAACCATGCCAAAGGAATTAAAACATTTTCAGGACATATGTACAGACTGTACATCTCAAAACAATTAAACAATAAAAATGCAAGAACAATCTGTGCATCATGTATCAAACTCAACAATTGGGTGAAAACATCAATGCAATAAATGGGATTACAAAGGCACTTCCCTACACAAAAGAGGAAATGAAAACGCAGCCTACAGGGAGCTTGAAGAGTGCATGACTACTGCAACAATCTCAACTCGGGAGGAGAAAAAAAAAAAAAGCAGATTTAATCAAACATGTATAGGATTCAATGTGATCCACTTCCACACAAAAAAAATTTCACACAGTCTCATCTTTGTTTTTCTGTTTTTCTTGGCTCTCTAATTCTATACTTTGGCTCCTTCGACGATCATGTTTATCACACTGGTCCTTACTATCACTGTGATCTCGTTTGTGGGAACGTTCTTTGCTTCGGCTACGCTTCCTAGACTTCTCTTTGCTGGGGCTATGTTCCCGTTTTCTTGATTTTTCAACACTGTCAGTTCTTCCTTGACTGCCACTTCTACTTCTCTTATTTGATTTCTCCTTGCTTTCACTCTTATGTTTACTTGATTTCTCTTTGCTCCTGCTTCTACTTCGTTTCCCTGCATTTCTACTTCTACTCCTACTTCTATGTTTCCTTTCTCTGCTTCTACTTCTACTATGTTTCTTCTCTTTCTTGGAATCTTTTTTGTCATCTCTATGCCGTCTATCATCTTTGTCTTCTTTATGTTTCTTTTCTTCTACCTCACCCCTACTTCTCCGTTCCTTGGACCGCTCTCTTGATCGCTCTCTCTCCTTTTCTCGGTCATTACCTCTTTCCTTATCATAGTCACGATCCCGTCTTCTACCTCTATCATTTTCTTTCTCTCTTTCCCGATCCCTGTCCCTTCTATCTCCTTTCCTATCACGACTTCTACTACGACTTCGATGCCTTTCCCTACTTCTGCTATGCCTGCGCTCTAAGCCCCGATCAATACTTCGTGATCTTCGCCTTTCTTTTTCTCTCTCTTTGGCTTCACGCTCTAGTCGCTGGCGTTCTTTCTCTCTCTCTAACTCTCGGTCAAAACTAGAACACCCATGGCCCTCCCGATGATGGCTTCTACTTCGTGATCTTCTTGGGGATCTTCGTGGACTCAGTGATCTCCTTGGAGACCTAATATTTAAGAAAGGGGAGACAAGAAGAAAATTTGAATGAACAAAACATTAGAAAAAAAATTTTAATTTTCACAAGTGTTACTTATTTAGATCCCCAGCTTACATAGACATGTCAAGAATAAAGTAAACAACTTGTTCTTATTTACAGATGCATTATTTTGTTGTAAATGCCCTGAAAGGTGGAAAATTACCTCTGGGAGAAAAAAATGACTAATAAAATTAACATTATAAACAGTATTTCCTAATAACTTGCCACTGGTTTCCAAGGACCTCTGTATAAAGTATATTTTAAAAAATAAGTGCAATTAAATAGTTATAATACCTTGAACGTCTGCGTTCAATATGTCTGTCTATTTCTTCAGCACCTTCCTTTCCATCCTTCTTGATTTTCCTAGGCCGGGTTTTAATCTGTTGATCGATATTCTTCTGAACTGGAACTGGAATTCTTGGAAACAAGGTGGAAAACCACTCCAGCTTTGTGAGAAAAGACCGCAGCATTTCTCCAATGGTCATTACACAGCCTCCACCAGCCTTCACATCTAGGTCCTACAGAAACACAAGATAACCTAGCCGTCAAAAAAATTATTTCAATATATACATGAATACTATAAAAAAAAATTACCATGTTTGGAATCTCAAATACAAAAAAATCTAACAGAATAATTTCAATTTGTGTACCCTTCTAATCTAGAAATGAATGATACAGAGAAATACTTGGGCTTAAGTGTGTGCATGCAGGTGAGAACAATCCTGCAGCCTCATGGGCATAAAGAGAACTGATCTCACTCAGTTAGCAAGAATATGAAATAGCCCCTTAAAATTACTAAAGTATGTGGAACAATCAATTTAAATTTACATTCCACATACCTACTAAGTATATATTTATTTCTGTGGAAATGTATGCACACATCATTCCTAGCTCTGTAACCTAGCTACACAGGTGAACTACTTCAGACAATTCCTGTCTAAGGACTATCTTTAACAGCTCTAATATAAAATGAAGCCCTAATAAAACTGGAAGCAATAGCAAACCAACTGCCATGAAGCAGTGAGGTTTCTAATTTGGAGTTATGTAGAAAATAAATAAATGAACAAATAATTGGAAACGCATAATCCATGATGACCATTGTCTCTGAAAAGGGTCATTACCGCATGAAGGCCTTCTTGCTATGCCCTCTCACAGCTCAGGACATGTTAGTCAGCTATTGTCAGTCCCAAACCTATAGTGCAAGCACACAAGGAAAGTGAGATTTGTTATCTAAACAGGAAAACAAGAGCTAAAGGTAAAACTGCTTGCACTCACACACATTTAAGTGTTCAGATATACAGTATTTCCAAATATAATCGCTGCAGATATCTAAGGAAGAAAACAATA
Organism: Lyroderma lyra; assembly: GCA_004026885.1. Taxonomy (NCBI): domain Eukaryota; kingdom Metazoa; phylum Chordata; class Mammalia; order Chiroptera; family Megadermatidae; genus Lyroderma; species Lyroderma lyra. Next base: position 204,741 of record PVJL010000979.1, on the reverse strand, counting down.
AGTCAGCTTAAATAGAGATTCTCAGGTTTGTTAATACAATAAAAAACAGATTAAACAGAAGCATTCAGAAACAAACCTATGTAATACCAATTATGAAGAGGGACACGCTCTTTAAATATAGAACGAATAAGTGCTTCAGCCTGAAAAATCTCATCTAAAAAAATAAAAAAAAACCTAATGATTGTGATTTATCACCTAACATACTTATTGCTTTTTCTGAGATATTAAATAGCTAGCTCAGTAAACAGGCCAAAAAATGCAGAGAAAAATGTTCCATGTCTACATGAGTGAGATTTTTCTTTTTAGGTGTGCACACAGTAACACACCAGAAAGGTATCCATTAGAACTATCCTTTAATTCAACAAATCTTCATATAAACTTTAAAAATAGGAATACTAAAATATAACACTCAAAGCTAGATTTATAACTACAACAAAATCTAAACTAATTTAAAGAACAACTTTTCTTCCAGTTTTATAAATATATACAGTATAATAGGAATCAGAAAGCTTTAATAGAAATATTTTAGTCACCATGAACGAGCTATCTAAACTCTCAGCCTATTTAAGTCCCATCAAGCTCTTAAATGCAGTACTTCCATGAAAGTGGGAATATTAATACTTGGAAGAAGTTAGAGAGTAAAGAACTAAATATTTTCATTAAAAAGCTATAATTACCATACACATAATTAGGAAAATTCTTAATAGTTATTTAAGCAATTTAAAAATAAGAAAATAAAACTTAAAAAATTTAACCTATGGTTAAATTTGAGTAAAATAAATTTACAAAAAATTCTCAAAGACATTAAATTTCTGACAAATAAAAGATATTAAAAATATCAGAGTAATAGGAAGAAAACTAATTATTACCCTTGTTGACATACCTCTTCATCATCAAGAAAGGACTCAAACCAGTCCCACAGATCTGTAGGGGGCTGTGTGTACCTACAATTACAAAAGACTGATTAGGCTTATGTGAAATTAAAATGAGTCATTTATTGGAAATGAGGATAAATGCACGCTCACCTTATATACATAAATCCAAGGGCTCTAATATATGGAGAGTCTGTGTGTGTTATAAGACCCATCACTTGCTTGCGAGTTAACTTCAGAGTAAATAATTTGTATAACAGGCAAAAAGCTGTAGAGACAATTCCTCCCGTTCCAACACCTCGAACCTTTAAGGGAAAGAGTTAAGAAACAGCAGTAAAATAATTAACAGAGATGTTTAACACCAATTGGTTAATCCTGTTACGTATTAGTAAGATGTAATCCAGAACTGAGAATGGAGCATAAAAACATAACACTTTTCTAAATATATTCACAGGACACTTGAGTTTAGATTAAAAAACAACAACAAACTTCTAAGATTTGCCAAATAATGGTCACTGAGTGAATAACTTAGAAGACTTTTAATCTTCTAAATACAAGCTTAGTTATCAGATGCAGAAAAACTGAAAAAAATGCACGTACTTCTACTTACCCCTCCGCACATCCCAGTTTGGCCCGCAGTTTTCCTGCTTCCTTTTTCCCATGGTTCAACATGTGTGACCTGAAAATAGAAAAGAGGAACACAACAAACACTCATACTTTGAAATTTTTAAAAGTAGGATTAAAGTAAACCCACTCCACAATGGAGCGGCCCTTTCAAAAGTTTCGCAAGTTGGGTATTTTGGTATGAAAACCAGCTTAGATATTTAAAGAACACCAATAAAGATACTAGGGCTTAACAAAACCTCAACAGATTTATAGAGTAGAAATTCCATTAGCTTTGTAGAGCTGATACCTATGAACCAGGACATTTCTAGTCTTATACTTGAAAAAAAAATTTAATATATAATCAACGTTGTATCTTATCAAAAGTTACTTAAAAAATAAAAATTTTCATTTTAAAATGGATTTAAAGCTCCAACTTAAAGTAAAAAGTATCAATGAAGATTAAATATTTAGGAAAAAAATCTTTAAAATACTCGTACTAGTTCAATTTTATGGTGATTTAAAATTCTACATTATAAAATAAATAGAACTTGAAGAAAGTATGCTAAAGTAACGGAAGTTACTTGTGATGCAAAATTATGGAATTTTATTCATACATATTTTACACCATGATCAGGCCTTATAGTCATTCCTGACTGAAGATGAAATAACAAAGGCCATGCCTACACAGAGATCATTCTTGTTAGTGTGTAATTTATTTTCAGTCTAATTATGTGAATCCAGTTTTTGCCCGAGAATATAAACTGTTTATCATTGAACAAATGTGACTAGTCATTACACTAAGTATACCCAAAGACACAGTATCATCTTTGCTAAGGTGGGCACCCTATAAAAACCACACCTAAAAACAGAATATTAACTTCATAAAAAGATGTAACTCAAGATTTTTTAAAGGAGAGAGTAAGACCCATTGTTTCTTAAAACAAAAATAAAGTAAAACCTTGTTCTTTCACTATGTGTTTCTAAAACTACATTTCCACCCACCTATGGTTACATTTTGTAGTTTTTTCCAGTGGCTGCAGACAGAAAAGCATACATTTAAATATAAGCACTACACTATTTGCTCAGCTGACTCCACCGCTTTCCTGTTTCACTTCCGTCCCTCAGCTTGCTGCATAAAAGATGTTTCAATTCCTTAAATGCTAGCCAAAGAGGGGTGGATGCAATACTAAATCGACTTACAAAATCAGAAGCCTACGTATTTCAATCATCATCTGATCTGAGTGTCTTGATAAAACCTGGGCTTTTAGTTTTATAGCTAAATTTAAGTAATTTCCAGTAGTCTCGTAAGTCATTTTAAAACACAGTGCTTGAAATTTGAAAACAAGCTTTTCCTCTATCACATTAACATTTGCCTATATTATTAAACAGAAACTGCCACAGAAGAGCAGGAACCCAATTTTCAACTGTTTGAAATTTACTACATAAATAAAGCTAAGGGTTAAATATTCACCATACTGTATCATGCTGGAAAAGGCCTTACCTTTTAAAAGCTAAAAACACTAATTCACAGTATTATAATTACAATACTCTTGTAAGAGGTTATCAAAATTTCAGTGCATTTTTAATACTCACAGTTGAATTGTATTCTCAAAATGACTTTCTATCAAAAGCAACTAATATCTTAAAAAATCCTTCAATAACCTAATCACTTAATTGGGGAAAAGGTGGACAAAACATAACCTAAAAGCAAATAAAGAAAATTAACACCTCTACAGATATGTTCAGTTCACAGAAAAAACTTATGTGGTCTGTCAAGTGTTTTAAGAGTCAATATAGACAAAATGGATTGTATTAAATATTCTAGCTAAAATGTTTCAAGATTGTAAAGGCTTTTATAAACAGTCTTTGAAATATGACCTTAGGAGGCCTGGAAGATAGCTTTTAAAACTACATTAATTTGCAGGGAAGTGGAGAAAGTCTAACCAGTTGGTAAAAAGACCAAAACCAATGGCCAAAAATACCCCCTAATTAGCCGTTCATTTAACCCAGGGAAATGCATTTATGGCGATTGAGCATGATTAATAGTGCATACCTCTACCTGCGACCCTGGGCTGCTCCGAGCCTCGCTGCAAGACTGAGTCAATCCTGCTAACGAAACAAGAACTGAGACAAGAGTGCAGTGAGGCGGCGCCAGGTGAGCTCCCCAGCACAGCCAAGCCAGCACCGACCCTGCCGCAGAAGCCCAGGGCCCAGATAATTCTAAATAAGCCCAATGCACAGGTAACTGAGACCACTTACTCCTGACTTTCTGCTGGGAAAATGTCCAGGTATTCTATACATCTCTAGCACTGGCACCTCTCCACCCTCAACCCTCCCACCCCACCCGACACACGCACTGACCATTTCCCTGTCTGGATAGTGAATACCAACAACACGAGGCCAACACCGAAGTCAATACACGCCCTGGCCCGGGGTGAGAGGGTGAAGCGCCAACTTTCACATCAAAAGGAGTAATTTTAAAGCTGTGAACTGCAGAGGAGTCAGTTACTCTTTTCTCCTCTCTCCCACCCATGGCGTCCAATTCCCCCAAGGGGTGGGCAGAAGGTTGGGAGAGAGAGATCTCAACAGCGGCGGTCTCTCCCAGCCCTAAAGATCTGAAAAGGAATGAGGGCGGCCCCAGTTTGACCCCTCCCTGGCAGACTCCTGGCCACCGCTCCCCACTCCCGCGCCCAACCTTCCCCCTACCCACAAATCCTCAGACATCGGGGGCCGCCTCCGCCCGTTTCCTCCCTACTCCGAACTTAACACCCGCCCCAGGCCTTGACACTTCGTACCTTAAAGTAGATCTCGTCCACCACCTCGTGGTAGGTCTTGAGCTCGTAGAGCTGCACTTTGAAGTAAGGCGACGATAGGATATTGGTCAAAATCATGGGGTTGAGGTTCATAGTCTTTTCGTTGCCCCACAGCGGCAGCACATTACCCTGCTTGCCCGAGACCGCCGGCTTGGTGACGCCGCCGCCGCCGCACTGTTGCTGCTGCTGGGCCGCGGCTGCCGCCGCCTGGTGCTGCGGCTGAGAGTTGCCTGTCAGCGCGGGGCTGTTGTTAGCCATGTTGCGGCGAAAGGAAGGAGGGAGGGAGAAGGGAGGGGGAGGGGGGCCAAGCTCGTTCTCGCTTTTCGGGACAACGGTCCGGGACCTTACTCCATGGAACGCCGTCGAGAGAAGGGGCTGCCTTGCTGTGCCCCAGCCAGGAGAGGGAGGGCAACGAGGACGCCGACAGATGGATTCCGGGTCGAAAGCAGACGCCGAGACGCAGACCGCGACAACTCCCTGTACAAGGCGAACCGGCGGCCAGGGAGCGCGATCCCTTCCGCCAACTGCCCCTGGGAACAAGATGGCGGACCCGGCGGATGTGACGCCACACGCCCCAGAGTTCCAAGCTTAGCCGGCAGCCAATCAGAGACGCCCAGGTGGGCTGGCGAGTCCTCTTTCTAGTTCCGCCTCGTGTTCTGTGCTGGGTGGAATCGCTGCGGTGGCCTCCGGTACCTGTTTTGCATTGGGAGTGTGGCGGCTAGGGAAAGGGATAGTAGGTCCAATACGTATGTTTTAGTATTCCGCCTGGGGCCCTGATGTCTCTGGAAAGCCAAGCAAGAGAGGGTTCTCATGGGTATGTGCTTGCAAATTCGTGACTTGACTCCTGTGGAGTTGCCGAGTCTCCTGAGTTCACAGTTTTAAGATTCTATGGAAGCTATGCTATTGAGAAGCTCACTCACTCCTCCATGTGATTCCGGATGCAAGGTCTTTCTGTCTTCGCTGGGCTGGTGTCCGACCAAAGGTCTTATTTGAGCCTAAACGGATTCAACCGTAAGATCGAGATAACATCTGGCTAAACATTAGAAGAGCTACTACTATACCTGTAGGGCCTAATGGCATTCTCCAGGCATTTGTTAGATGCGTTTTCTTTCCCTCCTACTCCAGTTCTTACATTCTGCGGATGCAGAATGAGTGGTAAACATTGGACGAGGCACTAAATGGGGAGAGAGAGGAGATGAGGAAGAGGTGTAAAAATTAGTTAGAATCTGTTTCATCTCTCAAAATATGTTAGAGAAGGTTCATGGTGTTTGTAAGTTAAGGAAAGACTACAAACAACACTTCTACCAGTGTTAACAGAACAGCCTGATTACGTATAGAAACAGGGAAGATCAGGCTTGTTAAAGAGTATATAGTCCAGTTGACAGGAGGCAGGCAATGTGTTTATGGGGGAGAAATGGCTGGATAGCTATTGGGCCACTGTTTAATGGCATCTAGAACTCTTTGGGCTCTAAGAAGAGCACTAATCCTATTCAAGAGGGCTCCATCATCATCACTAGCACTTCCCAAAGGCCCTACCTCCTAATACTCTAACCTTTGGGGGTTAAGATTTCAATATATGAATGGGTGGGGGGGGGGGGGAGAGACACATTCAGACCACAGCACTCAAACCATCACCGCAATCAAAATAACAGTCATAGTCACGCCCAGACTTTATCTTATACCCTTTTGTAATTCATTTTTCCCTCCAACCTCACCCCTTGGAAATCACTTTCAGCCAAAATAGATTAGATTACATTTTCTTGAATTTTATATAAATGGAATCAAACACTATGATCTATTTTTGCCGGTTTCTTTGACTTAGCATAGTTTTGAGATTCATTCTTGTTGCTTATGCCAACAGGTTGTGTTCTATTTGCTTTTGTGTTTAGTACTGAGTAGAATTCCATTGTATGGATTTACCACAATTTGTTTATCCAATCATCTGTTGATGGGCATTTGGGTTTCTGTTTTTGGGCTATTATAAAGGTCCTATGAACATTGTGTACTGTTGGTACAGGCATGTTTTTCTTTCTCTTGGCTAAATACCTAGATGTAGTGACTGGGTCATATGATAGGTGTATATGTATGTTCAATGTTTTAAGAAACAACCAAACTTTTCTAAGGTGGTTGTACCCCTTTACATTCCTACCAGCAATTTATGAGAGTTCCAGTTGCTTGGTGTCCTCACAAAATGTTCGCGTAATATAAGTATTTTTAAATTTGAGCCTTTCTAAAGGGTGTGTTGTGGTATCTCATTGAGGTTTTATTTACATTTCCCTTACAACTAATGATGTTGAACATCTTTTAGGCGTTTGTTGGCATTCTTTTTTCTTGTATTGAAAAGTAACTTCAAATTGCCCATGTCTTTCTGTGGTTGTCTTTTATTGAGTTGCAAGAGTTCTTTACATGACTGGGATGTAAGTCCTTTTTCTGTGTTCTGCAGATTTTCACACCGTATGTGGCTTGCCTTTTAATTTTCTTAATGATGTCTTTCAAATATTATTTTCTATTTTAATGAAGTCCAAGTTTTTTGTTTGTTTTTGTTTGTTTGTTTTTGCCTCTGATTCATGCTTTCTGTGTTCTAAAATCTACCAACCCCAAGGTCACAATGATATTTTCTATAAGTTTCAAATTTTGGGATTTTTCACTTAGATTTATGACCACTGAGTTAATTTTTGTGAGGTAGAGTTGATTTTCATTTTTTTCTACACAGATATTCAGCTGATTCATTATCATTTGTTGTAAGGGTTTCTTATTGAATTGTTTTAGCACCTTTGTCAAAAAAATCACTTGACCCACCATGTATGGGTCTCTTTCTGGACTCTACTTTTTTTCCATTGATCTTTATATTTATCTTTTCACCTACCAAACTATCTTAATTGCTATAGCCTTATATTAAGTTTTGAAATTAGATAGGTTACATCTTCCAACTTCATTCTTCCTTTTAAATATGGCTTTTACTGTAGGTTACTGTAGGTCCTTTGTGTTTCCATCAATTTCCTGGCGTGAAGTAGGTGCTCATGAATGAATGACCGAGTAAAGAAAATAATTGCCATGTAGAACTAAAAGAACAGAAATGAAATGTTCTGGTGTCAATGTCAAACCTAGAGTAATATAAGCCATTGTATAAAATATCCATGAACTAAAATCTGTAGAATTTTGAGCAATCAAAGGTGATGGACAAAGCTACTCTTGTTTCCTTGGTTACAATTTCAAAGCACTGAATCAGATAAGGTATGAGTTGAGATTTAAGAATTATTTGGAGTTAACTAGGCAAATAAAGAGGAAAGGATATTCTGGTTAGAACTAGCCTATGCAAAGGCTCCGAGGCATGAAAGAACAATAATGTGTTTGTTACTATTATAGAACTTAAATTTTTTCAAGGATATAAAAAACCAGTACAGCTATACAAATGCATACTAAATGAATAGCAGCCTGCATATATTGTAATTGTCTGCTTATTTGTCATCTTCAGCCACCAGAGGGAGGGTCTACGCCAAGCTTGTCCAATCAGCAGCACATCCAGGATGGCCTTGAATGTAGCCCAACACAAATTAGTAGACTTTCTTAAAACATTACGAGATTTTTGTGTGTGTGTGACTTATTTTTAGCTCAATTATTGTTAGTGTTAGTGTATTTTATGTATGGCCCAAGACAATTCTTCCAGTGTGGCCCAGGATAGCCAAAAGGTTAGACACCCCTGGTCTACGCCTTTCAATTATTCAGTCCCAGTGAAGTAGAAAATTACTGACAAAGCTGTTTAATGTAAATTCTGTGAACTCCCACTTCCGCATTCCTTCCACCAGTTGCCTAATGTATGCATTTAGCTTCTGTAACCCTGCTTGCTTATCACATCAGGCAGCCGCCACCCCAACCCTGTAAGAGTCTGAAAAGCCTGTTAGTTGGGGCTCAGAATTTGGAGACTCACTCCTCTGAGCCCGCCGGTGTAGTAAACTGGTTCTCCAACTCTCCGAGTGCTGCCTGAACTTCCTCGGTTACCTGTCCTGCCACAACACCAGCACTAGGCGCAGTAATTGACACAGAGTAGGTACTAAGTAAATATTTAAAAGAAAACTATTTACTCACAACAGTTTTGACACTAAATGTGAGGGGGTTTCTTTCCCCACAACAACCAATTTTCCAACTGTTTGGACACCAACTGGGTGTTGTGTAATTTAATTCAATTCTCACATGAACTACTTGGAGTTAACACGAACTGCAGTCCAAACTGCACACAGGTTCAGACACCGTTCACAAGATGTGGGTCCTCCAGCTTACTCAGACTTCTGTGCTACTTGGTTACAAATTGGGGGTTCCCATGGCCCCCTCTTCAGTTTTGATAATTTGCTATCACCACTCACAAAACACAGGGAAACACTTTTCTTACTATTAAAAGGAATGTTATACATCCTTAATGATAAGGGATGCAAATGAACAGCCAGATTAAGAGGTGCATAGGCTGAGGCCCAGGGGGATCCCAGGGACAGGAGCCTCTGCATCGGAGTTTGGAGTACACCACACTATTGACACTTGGATGTGTTCATCAACCTGGAAGCTCCTCCAACCTCAGTGCTTAGGGTTTTTGTGGAAGTTTACGTTAGATTGACATGGTTGATTAGATCATGAGCTCAGGGTTGGGGCTTAAAGTTCCAACCCTCTAATGACATAATTTGGTTTATCTGTCAACCACCTTCCTTCCACCTGAAAGTATCTTAGGGTCCTACCTAGAGTCACCTCATTAGCATACAAAAAGGCCATTTTTATCACTCCAGAGATACAAAGGGTCTTCGAAGCTCATTTCAGGCACTGGAGGTGAAGACCAAATATACAGATGACCCTTGACTTAATAATGGGGTCACATTCTGATAAACCCATATTGTAAGTTGAAAATAATGGAAGTTGAAATATAGCCAAGACCCTGGTATTTTTGGCAACTAGAATTAAATAATTAGGACTTTGTTCACATGTTAACTGCTCTTTCCTCAACTCCTGTTCTCACCAATGTAGCTGTTAAGCTGCTGATGGGCTGTTGCTTTGTCAAGCAGAAGGACAGAACTTCAGGGTCTTAGGGAGAATTTAAGAGATGGTTTTGCAGAAGGGAGGAATGGCACCCAGGTGTGTGATGTGGAAAGAAACACAGACTTCTCCCACAGCTCCCTGGAACTCCCCCTCCCCAGCCTCGCCTTTAAAACTCTCATGCTGAGTCTGGATCTTTAAAAAGGTCTCTGGACAAGAGACTGCCGTCACCCCAAGTTGCCAGCTTCCTGAGTAAAGCAAACTTTCCTCTCCACCCATCACTTGTCTCTGACTGAGTATTGGCTTCGGAGTAGCAAGCAGCCAAACTTAGGTTTTTTTCACTAGTAGAAAATTTACTTAAAACCTACAGTACACTTTAATACACCTAACTCACAGAACATCATAGTTTAGTCTAGCCTACCTTAAACATGCTCAAAACGCAATATCCACAGAATGCTGGCAACACAGGACACAGTAGAGTATGATCCTGTGGTCGACTGGAGCTGCGGCTTGCTGGTGCTGCTTAGCATCCTGAGAGCTTATGTATTGCACATCACTAGCCCAGGAAAAGATCACAATTCTAAGTATAGTTTCTACTGAGTATTGCTTTCGCACTATTGTAAAGTCAAAAAACTGTAAGTCGAACCATAATAAGATGAAGACTGTACTGTCTGTATACATTTCTGATATCACACTATTTATTTACTAAATGAACAAATGGGTGAATTATTGGCTCTACCTGTTGGAGAAAAGACTGATCTAAAGTCTTCAATGATTGTGAGAACAGTCCAGGAAGTCAGTTAATGCTATGTTGGGAAAGGGCAGAAAATAATATAATAATATAATGGGAGGATCGATGTCTCAAAAATGTAGCAGTTTTATTCAAGAGTGAACAGTTACCACAATCATATGAATGGACCTAAACTATTTAAATCAGAGATATTCATTAGGGCATGGAAGTATATAGTTTAGAAAAATTTACATAAAATTATTAAAGTTATTTCATGTTTAAATGGTTAACTCCTAGTTATCTGAAAAAGCCTCTCTTCCATCATTTGTACATTATAAAGATGTTGCTGGACCATATGCAAAACAGTTGTTAAAAGTACAGACATGAGTCAGAATGCTTGCAATTAATTTCGGGTTCCACCATTTTTATTTGGGCAAGCTACTTCAATTTTCTCTGCCTTCATTTCCTAATCTGTGAAAATGGGGATGCTATTATTACCGACTTCATAGAGTTTTATGAGGATCAAATTTCTTGGTATCTGTGTTAGTGCTTAGAATAGTACTTAGCTTATACTGTGTCATTGTTTTCTATTACTGTTTTCTAAATAGCACTGAGCATTTTTATTATATTCTAAATTCATATTGAAAATGTTATTGCAGTCTTATTCCCAAATCTATAACAGTTAACTTTTTACTTCTCATTAGGAATCTAAGTTCTGTGTTTTGCCAGAGACATTTTTTATATGGCTGCCAACCATTTAGCATGGCCAGGGTCACACCTGGGATTGTGCTACTCAGCAGATGGGTCAGGAATTTACTGATACCAGATTTGTTTTAAGCTGTTAACAAAAAATATGGAATATTCAGAGGTCCTATCTCAAACCGTTGAAAATCATACAAGAAGCATAACTGTAACAACCCATCCATCCTTTATTTGGTCTTTGCAAAAAGGTAGCTTTGGTCTAAGAATGAAGTAGTGCCAGGATGTCATCATTCTACATCTGTTTTCATTGAAAAGCAGACAGCAGCCCAGAGGCTGAGGGGCCCCCTGGGAGCCTGTGCATAAAAAACCTGTGGGAAAGCAATGACGGCAAGGGGACATTTACACTACAAGTACCAAGAGTTTGTGAGGACTATCGGAGAGTTTCTGTTTGGGTAAGGCAACCAACCGACTCTTCCCTAACGTAAAATCTCTCAGAAGACTCTTGAGACATTGACTCTTGTCTTGAAGAGGCATTCCTCCCAATCGTGGTGATAAACTGAGCAGAGGCCCCTGAAAGAAAACATCCTGCCTACTAACAATGGCCTCTTCATTCCCTAGCAAAGTGCTCTGGCAACAGGGCACCTTGACTTCTGCACCCGCAGCTGGAAATCAGCTCTTAGATTGGTCACCAACCATCTGAGTTTTTATACAAATGACTAATCACATTAAAAGGTACGCTTCATATTAAATGTGGGCCCTATTCCTTCACCTTCCCTTGCCTAAAACAATAGTGTGATTAATGTCATTTGTTTGAAGTATGTTATCTGTTTTATTTTGGTTATTAAGAGATATTATCCTGCATGCTATTGACATATAAAATGATAACTCCCACCACAAACATGAAATAAGTAAATTGCTGACAAAGACAGAAATCAGCCTCTGAATATAACTTTTGCTGCCTTCCAAAATGAAAACAAAACAACTGGTGTAGTTGGTAATCCAACTCAAAAGTAGTATTAATTAATATTGGTCGATGCTGTGGGATATACTATACTCCTTGCCAAATTTGAAATATAGATTAATAAATTACGTTAAATTTATAATTGATCCATCTCTGGTAAAGCTCATTACTGGAGTGGCAAACTTTAAACTTTATACTATTTACTATCTATGGTATTCTACTGAAATTATAAACTGCCTGTGGACAGTTTGATAAATTATAAACTGCCTGTGGCAGTTTGAATGGACAAATTGATAAAGCTTTTACAGTTCAGATGCTAATGCTGGCCATGATAATTATCTTAATTCTGCTTTACCCATGTTATAAGAAACTTAGAACACACTATTAAGTATCTCAATGATAAAACATATTTTGAACACTGTTGTGAAAGGCAGGAGGACACTTGCACAGATATCTCCTGACTAACCTTACCAATATTACTCAAGAGGAGTTGGGGCAGAAAAATAAATAGAATTAATTAATGAACTAATTTTTTAAAAAGAGGGGTAGAATGGGTTATATGTTAACTTCTGAAGATCACTGTAGATCCACTAAAGATTTAATCTGGACAAAACTTAAATCTCCAGATAATGGAATGAATACCCAACCCAGTGAGTTATATCCTACATTGAAAAGAGCAAATAAGGAAGAAATTCCAGTACTCTTATTAGGAGCATTAAGTAACACAGACGCCTATAGGCAGAAAGGAAAAATGCTAGCACAGAAAGTAATCTCTAGAGTAAGAAGAAACCCAGACCTTTTTTTTCTCTTAAGGTTAGTAATCCACACACAGAAAATAATTACTTTAACCCTTTTGACCCTGTAGCTTTAACCTACTAGATGCTGGGCCTATAAGAATAGATAAAACTGTAACTAATATTAATAGGGTTCCAGTCAGAGTTACTGAAGAAAGAGCTTCTATAAGACAAGAAATGACAAAAACGAGAATGGAATTCCAGCAAACTGATTGGAACACAGAAACCCAGTGGCTATTAGAAGCATGTCCAAAGGAGGACATAACTGATTCTAAGGGGAGCAGAGATGATGCAATTTGGACCCATTACCACTGATGCTAAATAGTCAATACCTTCAAGCATTTGGAGAACATAATATTAATTTACAAAGATCTTTATTTGACTGGGTAGCACAGCCTGGAAATTAAGATGGTCTATACCTAGTATATTATCCCTTAAAACATCTCATGGAAAACAGCAGGGGAAGCCACTAATATAATAATGAAATTAAGATTATAATTTTTGAAAGGGGACAGACACCCTCAACCCTACATTCAGATGCAAGAGAACAAATTAAGTGTCATCTCACAAACTGCCCCCACAGGATGGAACAGCACTATTACAGTATTTGCAGGCACCAGAAACGCAGGAGAGCTCACAGACTTGGTAAGAACACGCCCTTAGCCCCCTAAACAATTTAGACCACTACCCTTTAATCCAAATGATAAAAAGAAAAAACCAAAGAGAAACCCCAGAAGCTGTTTACAATGGCAGAGAAACAGGAACAACCACTCTTTCAGAGTAAATACACCTACAGAAGATAGACTTAATAACCTACTGTAAATAATCCCTTTATAAAACCTACTCCCATTAATAGACAGGCCACTGATAGGTAAAGGAGAGAAAGTCCTAAGAATTCCCTGCAGGCACTCAGCAGTCTCAGGCTCCAGGCCAAGTCTGAGATAATCGCCCATATGTTACGGGGCCATTTCATCAGAAACCCCTTTGGTAAATAAAAATGTTATTTTTACTATTATGTGCTAGATACTGGATCCCAAGTAACAAAGATATCCTATTAACTTAGAAACTTTAAAAATAAAATAGGATTAACAGAAACAAAGATGACATTTTAATGTAAATTTCTCTTACTATGTTGTGTATCAGTGGATTCTGGATTCAGGCCCCATCAAATACCACTGTCTGGAATACCCAGAACAGGCTTACAGGATCAGTTGTTTTGGGAGGGGAGGCTTCCTTTTCTTAGGTCAGAAAAGCATGTGACTCCTGGCAACAGCAGTCAAGGCCTGGAGGCAATTTCAGTGTCCAAATCATCACTGTTAAAACCTGATACAGAACTAGAAAGGGGCAAGGGCAGATAAATTTTGAGAGGCCAGTAATATTTATTCTTTACTCCTTCCTGTTCTAAAGAGGCGTTAAAGAAGAGAGAGTAGAGATAAAGAGTAGTAGAGGTGTAGAAGGGGGGTCAGATAAGGTAGCCCGAAGATGCCAGCCTTTTTTGCATTCTTCTAAATAAATTGTGTAGAGCAGTTGGAGAACATATTCTCACCAAGGGAGAACATGTCAGTCCCCAGCTCCAACCAGAGCATGGTGAGAACCAAACTGACCTGGGTTCTCAGTCCAATTCTGCTGCTTAAGGAAGTTAGGATCTTGGGTAACTTGAAATCTCAGTTTCTCATGGGTAAACTGGAATTATTTGGTACTCAGATTGCAGGTTCTTATTAATCTTATGGAGATTAAGTAAATACTGTATGTAAAATGTCTAGCACTGCAGTGCACATATTGTTAGTTGCTTAATAAAAGCGACCTATAATAAAGTACTAATTGTTTTGTTATTACACATCTGTCAACTGGAATCTAGCTCTTGTTGATTCTTTTTTTTTTTCTTCTTGGTTCTTCCTATGGCTTTTATGGCCTGAGACATAAAAAGGTATACCTTTCTGAGTTAAAAATTCATTCTTTGTATGCTTGAACACTCGCCTTAAATTTGGTAATTTCCAACACAATGATACTAATCTCGAAATCGAACCTAAAAAAGTACTCCCACAAATTTTATATCCCAAGACTTTCTTACAGCTGGATATAACCTACACTCAATCCTTCAGATATACCCATAGGAGAATTAGATTACAAGTGAGCAGTAATCAGGTGGGTTCTAGACTTACTGAGCAAAGTGCTTCATAAGTTACATAAATGTCTAACTGTTCATGTTCAGTTGCTGCCTGCCGCCTCCAAAAATGGAGAGACAAGGTTGGTGGGAAAAAAGTAGGTTTATTCAAAATGCTGGTATTCTAGGAGCATGGAGGACGCCTGTCCAAAGGTTATCTCCCTGTTGTTCGTGCGGCCAAAAGGTTTTATAGTCTCGTAAGAAGAGGCAGAATAAAGGAAAAGGGGATGTGGTCCAGCAATTCCTGGTTGATTTTAAAAAGAAAAGAGTTAGTTTCCTGGTGGTTTCAGAGATTAGGGTGGATATTATGCAGACATTGAAAAGACTACTAAATCAGTGTAAACAGTGTAAACTGAAACTGGTATGCATAGTAAACAGAGTAAACAGTCATTGAAACTGTATGAGGGAGGGAAACAAAAGAAAAAAGTTTTGAAAGTTTTTAAACTAAATTAATCTAATTAAATATAGGGTGTGAGATCCTGAAAACAGAGAATGCAGTGTTACCCTTACACAATCACTATGTTGTACCTGAAACTAATACTGAATGTCAACTATAACTGAAAAAATTTTTTTAAAAAATCACCTTGTGGAGTTCCCTGGTGGTGCAGTGGCTTAAGGCTTTGGCACTGGCGCTGTCAACACTGCGGCCTGGGTTCGATTCCCAGCCAGGGAACTACCCACATACCAAAAAAAACAAAACAAACAAACAAAAACAACCAAAAAAAAACCCCCAAAATAATCACCTTGTGAGGTTACTTACTTTCCACAGAACCCCCTTTTTGGTCCACAACATCCACCTTTCCCTCACTCAGCATATCACATTCATCATGAAGTCCTAGAAATTGAATCCAAAATATGTCCTCTCTCGTAGTTCATTTCACTCCACAAGCTGCCACTACTCTAGCCTTAACCACCTTCGTTTCTTCTCTGGTCTACTATGGTAATTTCTTAGCTGGTCTTACCATCCAGCTTGGTTCCCTTTTAATACATTTTTCATGCTGCCACCAGAACATTCTTTCCAAAAACTTAATCTGGTCATGGTCACATTAGTTTGTTTCAGGCTTAAAATCTTTTATGGCTTTTTTCTCTTAAAGACTAATGTCCATAAAATGGACCATATAACTCTATATGTCGGGCCCACTCTTCCTTACTTCCTATGTTCCTGTGCTATGATCCCTCATGCTAGAGACCCTTTTCTTGTGCTATTATACCAAGTTAAGAATGTGCTTCAAAATTAATTATTGACTAACTACTTAATTAATAATAATTTTAAAAATTAAAAAGAATATGCTTCAATGTCTTTCCTTCATCCTCTTTTGGACTAGTTGACTCATTCGTACTTTGGAAATCAGGAAAACCTTTTCTGACCTACAATTTAGGTTAGTTTTCTTCATTATATGTTCTCACAAAATTATGCTTCTTTCTCAGACTATAATCTCAATTTATAATTATATATGCATTATGAGAATGGGAACTGTGTTTACTTTTGTTCTCTATTTTCAGTGCTTAGCATGGTTTTCAGTAGAAAATACACATTCAGTATTTGTTGAAAGGAAAAAAAAGAAGTGAGCAATGCAGTAAGGTGGCTCCTTTTCTTCTAACAAGCATAGTAGTGGAGGTGGCAGGGACCCTGACACCCAATTCTAAGCCTCCGTTGGACCACTTTTGGTGGTTGTAGGTATTTCTGATAGAGAATCCCTTTGGTACACGGGCCTTGTTCCAGGCTGTGTACTAAAGTTGAGGTTTCCCAGTTGTCTGAGATTAGGTGAGATTTCAACATCTTACAATAAATTTCTTACAACTAAGAAACTGACTTAATCTATTTCTAAGTAAAAAGTATCAGAAACATTTCTTTTCATTCCACATACTCTATCTTTATGATCAGGCCACCCATTCGGTGTTAAAAATATTTTGGTTTTCAAAACATCTAAAATTTATGCCCTTCTTTACATACTTTTAAATTCTTCACTTCTCTAACCATCATGACCCTCTGAAGCAAGTAGCATAGATCTTCATTCCACAGATAAGGAAACTGAGGTGCAAAACCTGTGCTGAGGAGTTCCCTGGTGGTGTAGTGGCTTAAGGCTTCGGTGCTGTCAACGCTGCGGCCTGGGTTCGATTCCCAGCCAGGGAACTACCCACATACAAAAAAACCAAACCAAACCAAACCAAACAAAAAAAAGCATGCTGACTGGGCCAAGAAGGGAAGCTCACTACCTGAGGGCCTACAAAGTATTTGTCATCTTTCCTCTCTGACCATATTTTCCTTGGAAGAATTCTGATCTCCCAAGAGGTACCCTCTGTTCCCAGTGAGCTCAAGCATCTGCCTAGCTCTTACATGAGAGTGAACCAGGAGTGGAGATTGAACCGAAGTTGACCATCACAGATTTCCTCCCCTGAACAGAAATTGCATTTGTTAGGTGTGAGGGCCACACTGTGTGCCTCACGTCCTGCAACACTAAACTGGGAGAGTGGAACCAGAGTAGTTGTGCTGTTGTGGAAGCGGTTTTCCTCTACGTCATGATCCTGGCAGGGCAGGTCCAGGTTTTTGAGGCTTGTACCATGTAGGGATCTTTGTTAAAAAAAAATTTGTTTTTAATTATGGATATAAAATACAAATTTGAGAGAGTGCAGTTTGGGCTCCTACCTGAATCTGCATGTCTTGGATTGGAATCCTTTAAGACCCCAAATAAACTTTTAAATTGTTTTTAAAAAATTGCAATTTGGCATGTCTGATGACTGGGAGAATTTTCCATGGACTCTTGGAATCATACATTTCAAATCTTGTATCTTTTTCTTCACCGCCCACTGAGGCTCAGAGCTGGCTCACAGGACACATTCATGTTCTGGTCTGACCTCTGCCCTGCACCCTCTTGTCAGGAGCCAAACAGTTCAGAGGCCATTTTTATACCAAGATGGCCAGTAACAACTTCACTACCATGCAGAAAAAAATAGCCAACACTTGGAAATTGATTATTGCATGATAATTTAATATAATGCCACAATATTAATTAAGCCTGTCACACAGACATCTGATTCTTGTGGGGACTGGAACTTTCTCAGTCACTATAAGAGAGAAACCCCGATTTATAACCTTGAAAAGTTAGAGTTTAACTTGTAGACAATTGATAAGGTGGAGTAATTTCTTATTTCCTGAATGATAGCAAAGATACTCCAAAGGTTATGATTTTATGGATTGGTAGGATATTATACAGCTTTAAGCATAATGTAGCAATCTGATTTCATTCTTCCTTTCCCTGCTAACAGTCCAGTTCTTCAAACCTTTCTTAACCCTACCAGACCCCTGTACCGATTTTTCGGTCATTTCCAAATCTGCCGCTATACTGCTGTACCTAATGTTCGGTACTTTGCCTCGTACGTGCAAAAAATGAAAGGTAGACCTATTTTCTACAATGTCTCCAAGTTCTATCTTATTCTAACCACTTGTTTGCATGTAACTCACATTTTTCTATATCATGTTGGTTTTTTCTCTGTAATGCTCAGGAGCCCAGGTATAGGGGACAGTTAGGTGCAGGGCCTCAGGTCTGGTAGGGTTAAGCAACTCTTCCATTGGCTTCCTCATGATGAGTTAAATAAAGCTCTGCCCCATGCTCCCTATATACGTGTTTTAGAATTTGGTTTTCTTAATAATCTGAGAACTGTATTTTATACTATACAGCGATGTGACTGTGAAAAACATTTCCTGTTTACCCTAATCAGCTTAACCTGAGTACCAAATCCCCAAAATGCTCACAGTCACTCCAGTGCTACCTGACAAGTGGAAAGTGACAAGAGGATCAGAGTGAAAAGGACAAAAGTCTTTGTTAAATACAGTTAAGTTCAAATTCTACTTTAAAAATGTGACAATGTAACACATGCTAGGCTTTCTCAGGACCCTGGATAATGTAAGTGAGTGAAACAAGACAAATTGAGTATGTTTTCCCCTGTAGCTTACCTAACCTCAGCTATTACTTAGTAAATTACTTTTTCTTCATAATGGCTCCATATTAATCATGTGCCTTAAAATTTTTCTTTACACAATAAACAATTCTCATTCAGTGCAATGCACTGTGGGGGATCCTCTTATTAAAAGGCATTGTTAGTCATTCCGTTGTTACTTGGATTCATTTGTTTCCTTCCTCTGGAAGGCTCTTCTCCCTATGTCACCTACAAAGCCCGGCTGAGAGGCCACCTCTACTCTGTAGATTTCTCTGACCCACCCCGACCCAAGGCAGAATGAATGTTATACTCATTTGCGCCCCCACGTTTTTTTTATACATCTCTTATAGTACTTTATTGCATCCTCTATAATTTATATTATCTTTCTCTCCAACCAGGGTCAATGGAGAAAATTAAGGAGAAACTTCAATAATACCAAGAGCTATCAGGAAATGCTTTGCCAAAAATAAAGAAAGAAAGAAAGAAAGAAAGAAATGCTTCAAGGAGTAAGTAACCTCCTGCAAATGCATAGGCCCTGAATGATTACATTCATTAAAACATTTTTTGAGTAGTTATCATGTATGGCCGGAATATGTAGTTGAAAGGAAGATATTCCCATTCATAAAGCACCAGGTAGTGCTTTATGTAGTTTTGGCAACCAACACACATTTGTTGAAAAGAAAGATTCAAAACAAGAGCAACATGAAAGAAGACAAATGGCAACACATACCTCATTTTCCTCGGTGGTGAGTGGACTGCTGAAGAATTTTTGTTTGCTCTTGTAATACAACTTGTCCTTGTTAGGCAGTTTGAATGACTGTCCTTGCACAATTCATGCCTGTCTGATGTTTTCCTTACTCTGGAGTGTGTACTGTAGTGTTAAAAAAGAGACAACAGACCCAAAAAGGAGTCACTTGTGCTAGGGCCTACATCAGCAAACCAAGATGTAACACTTAACCTAATTGCAAGAATGTAACCTTTAACCTGTCAACATGGAATTACATGGTCAACTTGAGTGAGACAGTCCACCCTATAAACCCCTCTGCTGCCCTTAGGAGGGTGACCTTGCCTGAAACAAGTCATTTTTTGCTACTAATTTAATTTTTTCTGCTCCCCGTCTACATTTAAAAATATTTCCTATTCTACAGCTCTGGGAAGCTCCTCTCTGTTTGCTAGATGGGAAGCTGCTTCATTCATGAATCACTAAATAAAGCCAACTTGATGCTTAAATTTACTCAGTTAAATTTTTGTTAACAGTAGATAACTAAAATTAATGGTTTCTGACAGCACTGCTTTGGCAGCATTTTATACTGCTTTTTAAATCCATTAAATGAAAAAAAAATCAGGAGAAAATATGTGACAAGTGGTGTGATCTAGCTATTAGGATCCAGCTAACATCTGGTATTAAGCAGGGTCAACAAAAATGAGGATCTAATAAAGACATTTAATTCCTTTGTAATTTTTTTTTAGTAACTTTCATTTTTGGTGTCTTTTAAGTAGCTTTTGTATCTATCAAAACAGAAAAAAAGAGACTTTCAGTAATCTATTGATCCAAACAACAGTCATTTCTTGATGGCCAACTACGTGCCCATCTTAGATTTACCACCCTCCTTAATCCCATGGGCCAATTCCTTAAAATAAATCCCTGTCCTGATGCGCAAAGTAACATTTTAACAAAGTGGGTCATCAATAAACATTTACTGAACAGTTCTTCTATGGAATTAAAAAACTTTGAGATAAAAAGCTGATATTGGAGTTCCCTGGTGGTGTAGTGGCTTAAGGCTTCAGTGCTGGCACTGTCAACGCTGCGGCCTGGGTTCGATTCCCAGCCAGGGAGCTACCCACATACAAAAAAAATAAAAATAAAAAATAAAAAGCTGACATTATGAAATATCATAGAATAAATATATCCTAAATTGTGGGACTCTGACAAGTGTAAAATCAACTTGGGCAAGAGGGAGATTAGAGTAAGGGTTACAATATTAGGGTAAGAATAAGGGTTAGATTTTGAGAGAAGGTTTAATTTGGTCAAGTAAGTTTACTGAATTTCTGGATTTCAGGCACCATAGCTTTGGTCCTTACCCTCAAGGAATTCATAGGCTAGGGGAGATACATATAAACCAGGGGTCTCCAATCTTTTGGCTTCCCTGGGTCACACTGGAAGAATTGTCTTGGGCAACACAGAAAATACACTAACACTAACGATAGCTGATGAGATAAAAAAAAAATCTGTGCATAATTTTTATAATGTTTTAAGCAAGCTAATGCATTTGTTTTGGGCCACATCAAAGCCGTCTTGGGCTGCATGCTGCCCGTGGGCCATGGGTTTGACAAGCTTGATACAAACAATTACATTGGATGCAATAAATGATAGCAATATAACTATGAACAATATGCTACAGGAGCCCAGAGGAAGGAGCCTCTACGTAGGGAATTAGTTTTCTCAGGATAGGTGACATTTGAGCTGAATTTTAAAGAATGAGTTAATCAGAGAAGAGAGACTAGGCATGCTAAAAAGAAAATAATGAAAAACATACAAGACACTTTTTATAAGGAAGGAAAAAAACTTTCCTCGTGGTTATCTTTCTGGGCACATCAAATTTGAATGGTCATGATGGTCTCATATATTCAAGATTCAGTGCTGCCCAGCTGCCAGCGAAGCGGGGCTGCCCAGCGAGCCCAGCCGGTATCTGCAGACCCACAAACCCATGAGCAATCATAATGGCTGTTGCTTTAAATTTTACAGTTGGGGGTGGTTACATATCAGTAGTTGATCAATACAGGGCTGTTATCATCCAATTATGTACAAGGTCAATGGAAGGGCATAGGTATAGAGGAATGGAGTCAGTAGGCTTTTCCTGGCAGCCCTAGATATCCTACATAGGAAAGTAGAAGAGGGTTGCCTGGTGGTGTAGTGGCTAGGCTTCACACTCTCAACGCTGCAGCCTGGGTTTGATTCCCAGCCAGGGAACTAACCCTTCCCCCCCCCCCCCCCGCCCCCGGAAAAAAGGAAAGTAGAGAAATCAAAAGCTGTTTTAGGGTTGTCCAGAGAAATAGAATCAGGACAGGGATTTATTTTAAGGAATTGGCCCATGGGATTAAGGAGGGTGGTAAATCTAAGATGCGCAGGGTGGGCCAGCGGCTGGAGTCCAAAGGCAGTCAGTCAGCTGGCAGAATTTCCTCTTGCTCCAGGGGAGATCAGTCTTTGTTCTCTTAAGACCTTCAACAGCTTGGATAAGGCACACCCTTATCAAGGAGGATACTGTGATTTATTCAAAGTCCATCAATTTAAAAGTTAATCTCATCCAGAAAACACCTTCACAGAAACATCCAGAATATTGTTTCACCAAGTATCTGGGCAGTGGCCCAGCCAACTCGACATATAGATTTAACCATCATGCCAGCTGAGAACTGTGGGAAATCAGGATGCCTCCATGGAAGCTTGAATGAGTCCATCATGTCCTATAGCTACAGGGCATATATGACTGAGGGCAATGCACAGGTCCTCAGAAATGTCCCTGAGATTAATGTTTGCCTAGAAAAACCGATGGCTCAAATCTTAGTGTCCTAGCATGTTGTTTGTCAAACTTTAATTTCAACTAGTTCAAAAGTTGGGATGTAATCTTGCACTTTTACCAATCTATCCTTCTTATCTCTACTCGATGTCTCTTAGGCATCTCAGTTGATACATCTCAGACTGAATGCTTGATTTTTCAATCCTTCCCAATCATCTTCCTCTGTAGTCTTTCCCATCTAGTGATGGCACCTCCATCCTACCAGTTGATCCTACCAGAAACCTGGGAAATAATTTTTTTGCGGGGGTTCACTATATATTTATGACAAATATTCCACATCCATGACCCTCCCCAGTCAGAAGTTCTTTAAGATGATGCTGTTGGACAGTTGAAAATGTCCAACTTGTCCCTCCTGAGAATAGCCTGCAAATAGCACCGGTTTTAAAGTGTGAACTGAACTTGCCCTTCACCTTGTCAACCTCAGCCACTTTCATCTGGATGGACATGTGGTCTTTGGCACTCAGTGATGTGGTTGCTGGCAGAGCATTTCAATAGCACGTCCAGGTGCAGGAACTCACCCCATGTCCTTCTGTCTATCTAGGACATGCCTGGTGGCACCACAACAAGTGCAGGTGCAGAAGGCTGGGTAATGTTCTTGATTCTTCCATTTCACCTCTTACAATCAATCATACCATTATGAACATCTATGAGTTTTACCTTCAAAATATAGCTAGACTACCTGCATCATTCCATTTTCACTGCTATTACAAAGTCAAGGCCACTATCATACCTCTCCTGACTCATTGAAATGGCCTTCTAAATTGTCACCTTGCTTTCACTCTTGATGCCTTCCTGTTCATTTTTCACAAAACAGAGTGTTTGTTGTAGGTCCAGTTCCCAGAGCAAGACCCAGAGACGTGAAGATGTGCATGCACATAACCTGCCCAGAAGCTGGTAAGGGAGAAGGAAAGCAGGCCACAGAAGAAACCACTGCAATAGTGCAATGTTGGGTCAAGTCCTGTGAATAATGACTTTAGCTTCATACAGCAGGGGGGCTCTGGAGGGTAAATTATACCTCATTTTTGTTCTAAACTTAAGGTAAGGGAGCTGACTTTTATATATCCCTGTCAGTTACTGCCAAAACGCTACCTAGGGCGATGCAAATTCTCAGACTCTGCTCTCTGTGTATGCGGCACAGCTACTCTAGCAGCCCTCAGGCAGTTCACTAAAGTGGCTCCACTGGGCCTGAAGGATTCACTTACAAGAAGTTCACTCACATGGCTAGCGAGACAAGTTGATACTGTTGGGGGGTGGGTGGTGGGTGGGGTACATTTGGTTTCTACCCATGTGGGCTGCTCCATGGGACTGCTTGTTCTTCCTCACAGCCTGGCATCTGGATTCCAAAAGTAGATATTCCGAAAGACAGGGAGTAGAAACTGCCAGTTTCTTAACACCTGGGTATGAAACTGGCACTTCGGTATTCTATCCATTGGTGAAATCACAAAACCCGTCCAGCCAGATTCAAAAATGGGAAGAAACAGACCCCACTTCTCAATGGGAGTGTCAAAGAATTTGTGCATCTTAATTGTCACAATCTTCCTTCTGCCCACAAACTGTTTACATTCCTTTTGTAACTGCATATGAACTTCATTTCTTTAGCATGCATTCTGCTTTAATCCAAATTAGCTTTGTTTTTTTGTTTGTTTGTTTGGTTTTTTTGTAGTATGTGGGTAGTTCCCTGGCTGGGAATCAAACCCAGGTCACAGCGTTGACACAGCCAGCACTGAAGCCTTAAGCCACTACACCACCAGGGAACGCCCCAAATTAGCTTTGTTTAACCTGATTGAACTATAACTCACTTGCATTCTTTCCCCTCAGATCCTCCTACCTATGTTTATACTATAAGTCAGCTCATTTTAATCATTAAGCCCTTAGGACATTATTAGGTTCTGGTAAAAATCAATTCATTTAAGAATAAAGCTTCAGGTCTATCAACAATTACTAGGATCTAATAACTAAACCTCAAACAATTAATAAGGTTTTAATAAAACAAAGCTAACACCTTGGCCTCAGTTACGTTTCAGCTACAAGACTCATGGAAGCAGACCCGCCCCACGGACCAGACCGCATCCCCTGGAAACAGGACCGAGTAATGCCATGACTGACACCAGGACCTGAAGCCATGATCAACTGCCCGAGAACCAGTCACTAGAGCCCAGGGCCCCAGCTCCCACAGCAACCATGATTAATGATTTTTCCCTTATTAAATCTAGCCACTAGAGGCCATCGGGAGCCAGATTTACAAGAGCAATAGCTCACCTGTATCTCCGGACTTGGTACCAAATCCTTAAATAGACCTTTACCTTTTTTTTTTTTTTTTTTTTTTAACTTTTATTAGCGTTTATTTTACTTTATTCCCAGGCCATAAGTTTTTGTTTCTTCAGTTTCTTCTGAGATATCTTTTTCTTCTGTGCAACCTTCTCTTCTGGTTTAGGAACAATCTGCTCCTTTTCAGTGAGGATCATTTCAATGTGGCAGGGAGAGTTCATGTAGGGTTTAATGCACCCATGAGCTCGGTAAGTCCTGCTCCACATCTTGGGAGCTTTGTTCACCTGGATGTGCTGGATGATCAGAGAGTCTACATCTAATCCCTTCAGCTCAGCATTACTCTGCATTTTTAAGCATGTGCAGTAAAAATTTTGCACTCTTTTTGGGCCACCGACCCTGCATCCAGCCCCACTGTTTGGCCTGGACACACCTCCCAACTCCACCGTTGTAATGTCTGAATGGCACACATTGTTTCTGTAATGTGACATCCTTTAGATACTTGGTAGCTTTTTGGATATGCATACCCTTGATGGTCTGGGCAGTTTCACAGTGTTCTTAAAATGAACACAAATATTTGAGCCTCTCAATTTTACATGATTTGTGGGGTTCTCTGGGTCAAGGGAATAGCGAACCATTTTCAGAGATCACCTCAGTCTGCTCTTAGGAAGAGGACCTTTACTTTCTTTGCTGCAAACTCTTGCTGCTTTTGGCTTGGATGGGCACATGCAAGTGGACCCTTTTGTTTGTGGTAACACTTTTACATGTAAAATACAATCACCTACTTCCAGTATCTCCAAATATTTCATCCTATTTTGAGCATCAGACTCAAGCTGGCATCCAAGATAACTTTTGGTCACTTATTACATGGCTGACACCTACATTAGCTGTGCCAGAAGAGCCTTATAAGGATCATTAGCTGTCTTTTTTTCTCAAACTGGTGGTCCATAATAGGAACACTATACTTACTGCGTATGGGTAGTCTGCATTAATTTTCACTTTTCAACTGAATAAATCAACACTCAGAGGATAAGCAAATTTCTAAAGGTTAGAGAATAATAGTCAAACCAGGATTTAAGGACATTTTGACTTAATCCTCATTCTGAAAATGTGTAACATGGTCTGTCAGTGGGATTGAAAATTTGGTGGAAGAAGGTTAAGATTAGGTATGATAAAAACAAACAAACAAACAAACAAACAGATAACAAAGGATAAGCTAAGGTATTGGCTTTGCCAAGGAACAGATGCAAGTGACAGCTTGAAGAGGTCAAGATTTGGTGAATGTCCAAATATGGGAAGGGTAGAAATTCTGAAAAGCCAAGAATGATTTTGAACCTCTGAAATAGTAGGAGACCAGTAGGATGATGAAATAGGCAAATTTGGAGAGAGCTGGGCATGAGAATTCAAATTCATAAATGAGCCAGCTAGCAGGTAGGGCAAAAACTCTAGATTCGGGGATCCTGTACAGATCACTTATTAAATTTTTAAAAACTTCTTTAAAAATTGAAATTATAAAAATATACATAAAACTTACCATTTTTAAATGTACATACAGTTCAGTGGCATTAAATACATTCACATTGTTGTGCAACTATCACCACCACCCATCTAGAGAACTTTCCCATCATCCCAAACTGAAACTCTACCATTAAATATAACTTCCAATTTCCTCCTAGCACAAGTCTCTAGCAACCACCATTCTACTTTCTGTCCCTATGAATTTGACAACTCTAGGTATCTCATACAAATGAAATCATACTGAAGGGGAGAAAAAGTAATTTTCCATCTACCCTTCTGAGCTCTGGGCTAGGACTCCCTGTAATAAAATACAGATTAGCAAGAGGAACACAACAGGAGTTTATTAACATGTATACCTCAAGTATACATGGGAGATACCCAGAAAGAATGAGTAACTTCCTGAGAAGGCCCAGTACCCACCTTAAATACCATCTTCAGTAAAGACAAAAGAAAGATGTTGGGAGTGGGGGAGGGGTGGGCAGTTATGGGAGGTTACCAGGAAAAGCAAAGGTTAAGTTTTGTTTTGCAGATTTAAATCAATGTCTTCTCCACTGATAAGATTTCTGGTGAATTTATCTTCTTTCTCTGCCTAATATTGAGAGGAGACACCCAAATGGAGATTTCCTTTATAAATTTTAAATTTCCTTTATAAAAGGATAACTTCTATGTTTCCAGAGATTCTCCTGTGTCTGCTATTTCTTTAAATAATTAGCTCAAAACAATCCTTATGCCTGAGAGACATATTCTAGTATCCTTCATTCTTGCCTTTGAAACTTCCCAGAAGGTTTCACAGTCTAGAACCTGAGTTGGTAGATTGTTCCTTATCTCCTGTCTCAAGGAACCAGTCTCTTAATCCTGAGACTAGATCAGCTAAGTTAGAGTTGTGTCTCATTTCAGGACGTGGTGTTGCAGTTGGGCTGCTAATGTTAGGCCTATATGGTACAAGCAATCAGGTATTTAATAAGAGGAATTCCTATGGAAATAAAATAAAAACAAAGGTCAATGTTTAGAACAGGCTATAAATTAAGTTTTTGAATACAGAGGGCAGTTAGTCAAGATTTCTAGATAATGGGCTTGAAGCGTTTTTTAGTCAGAGTGGGAAGAGGCAGTGGCAATCTGATAGATATTCCTGGTTTGCAGTTTGAATGCCTTTGGTGATGTCGTAGGTGTTCCAATGAATTCTGAGTGGCTCAAAAGGCACAAAGGTTGTCCATAGATGAGCTGTTACAGTGATTTCTCTGAAGTTTCTATTAAGCCATCCATCTCCAGTTTTCAGAGCTTTGGGAAAAGGGCAGTTTTTGTTCTTAGTAATTCCAAGTCAGAAGGGTGGGAGAAATTTAGAAAGGTTAGTTTAGAGAGTGAGATAATGAAGACTAGAAATCAGGATCCAGTCCAGTTTTCAGGTAGGTAACAAAACTTCAAAGACAATGAATAGGACTAGAATCACATACCCACAAAAGTGAGCTACTGAAAATTATTTTTCCACCCTCCTCCACATAATTTCCCCCCTTTGTGACTAGCTTATTTCACTTAGCATAATGTTTTCAAGTTCATCCATGCTGTATTATGTCAGAATTTTATTCCTTTGAAAGGCTGAGTAATACTTCATTGTATATGGCATTTTGTTTATTTCATCAATGGATATTTGGGTTATTTCTAGCTTTTGCTATTCTGAATAATGCTGCTGTGAATATTGGGATACAAGTATCTGGTTGAGTCTCTGCTTTCAGTTCTTTTGAGTATATACTGTTAATAGATAAACTGAGGCATATTGAAAACTTTAAGAATTTGGGCATACATCAATATCAATATGAGTAGGGTAGCTCCTAACCACTGTTAGGAACTAGAGGTAAGACTTTTATAGGGAAGATGTCAAAGCAAAGCAAGAAAATTATTTGGCTATAGCTTAAGTGGGTGCCTTATTTGGGAAAGCCTAGTTAGCTTTTGTGATTGGTTGCCCTAGGTTTCCATTTCTTAACCTTGAGGCATTTGCAGCCTTAGGTTTTGGTTTGGTTAGGCAGCCTGCCAAAGCATTAGAGTCATCTTAGTCTAATGACCTCGTTTAATTAATTTAAAAATACCCAGAAGTGGAATTCATTTATTAACTTTTAAAGGTTCTATTTAAATTCCAAACCTTTAACAGGACTAGGCTCTTTTAATGAAGACAATCGTTTAAAACTACACTTTATACAGGCCAAAAGGAACTTCTCAGTGAAGTTTACCTCGAGTTACTTTTTTGCTATGAGACTAGACTTCCAAATACCAAAACCAAGAATTGTTTAATTTCTTTGTGATAACCTAATGATGTTAGCACTGTGCTTTGGCTAGGTATGAAGTATTTGAAAACACTTCAACATATTTATACTATATTAATGGGTTACTAGTTACTAATGAACACCTCTTTGTGTCTTTCAAAATAGGACTAAAATTTTTTTCCCCCCAAGAAAGGCAGCTTCAAGTCTTCTCTCCTCAAATTCTTTCATCAAATGCAAGAAATAACTGACTTACGAGTATAAAAGTGTCAAGCTGAATCTCTGCAGGAAAAGGAGGACTCGATACTATTAATTCTTCTGAGAGGTCAGACAGTTGCGTCCCCAGCAATCAGAAATTACCAGGTAAGAGTTTTGGGGGCTGAAAGTTTTTCTCAGAGTTCAGATGTACTGGACCAACTTTACATAGTCCAGAGTCCTCCTAAGGCCCCTGTGGATTGTTCTGGGGGACCTGAATGGCGGCTGATTCGAAGATTAGACGCCGGCCAGCTCACGCTCAGCCGGGTCGCTCTGGCGTCCTTCCATCCGGCCGGATCGTTTTCGACTTCGACCGTGCACGGGAAGAGCCGCCAACTCACCAGCCGCAGGTGCTCGCCACCCGCAGACGCGCTGGGTGGGGCGACGCCTCCGTCCAATACAGTAGCGGCCAGAAAATGGCTTTAGGCCATACGCCCCTGCGGCCGTTAGGAGACAGAAAACTGACGCCTTAGAGATGGGATCTTGAAGGCATTGCGCTGGGCTTCAGGGCGCTGGGGACGCCAGGGAGCGAGGACTAGAGCGTACCTCAAAGGAGCCTGCGGCGCCGGGGTGGGCGGTTAACGGCACGTAGCGAGAGCGCGCATGCGCGGGCGCCAGGGGCGGGGCCAGGAGTATAAGAAGGCTGCGGCTCTGCGCACTAGTCCTCGACGCCGCCTGGCCTTACTGCTTTGGACGTGCTTCTTCGAGGTAAGAGCTGCGATGACTCGTGCTCTTGGCCGGGGTTCGGATTCTACTGAGGGCATAACCCGAAAAGTTAGTGGACGTGGTGCCTACATTTCACACTAAGTTCATAGTTGATAGAGATAGGCGTGCAATAGAGAACCAAAATGGTAACACGGAAAGAGAAGGGAGAAAGCCCGCTTTCCCTTCCTTACTGTACTAGGCAGCTATTTCCTACAGGTTTCTTTTTATAACTGGTGTTTTCTGTTTATACAGCCGAATCATCGCCGATTCCTAGAGTTTGAAGAATACATCTGCATTTTCGGTGCAACAAAATTTATGAACAAAATGGAGAACAAAAAGGTAATGGTGGCCCTTCCTAACCCGCGTGTAGGACTCTCAAGAGTTATTTCCGCAATTTTAGATATACTGGGTTAATAAGATATTACAAAAACATTTTAAAAATAGGCTACAAGAAAGTTTTTTATTTGGCTTATGTTTTTTCTTAGATGGCATTATTTAAGTGCATTTTGGTCTACTCCTTTACAATGTTTAGGAGAAGTAATAGCTGTTAGGGATTAGTCAGAATTTTTAAAAACATACATATTTTTTAAATTTTATTTTATGTGGGTAGTTCCCTGGCTGGGAATGGAGCCCAGGCCACAGCGTTGACAGCACTGAAGCCTTAAGCCACTACACCACCAGGGAACTCCAGAATTTTTTTTTTTCTTAATGAGGTTATGTTCAAGAAAAATTGTAGTACTATTTGGAGTGTTGCAGTAAGAACATTTTGCTGTAAGGGTGAGATGGGGTTCAACTTTACAACAAAGACTAATGGGGATTTATAGAGGGAAGGGGTCAGTGGATTAGAAAAGAGGATTAGAAACGGGTGTGGGATTCTTGCTAAGTGGATGTACAGATTCAACAGGAATTTTGCTGAAGGCAGGCAGGCCAAGGTGACCAGATTAATCCGGGGTAGAGGATTCTCTCTAAACTGGCTTAGCAGGAGTTTTGCTAAAACTGGGTTAGGCTGGCCAAAGACTGGAGAGGGAGGGCCAGGTTGAGGCTGTCCAATCAGGGCTCAAAGAAGCCTGGCTTCAGTTTGGTTAAGGAGACTTTGTCAGCCTCCTGCCTACCTGAATTGCTTTGGCTATTCAGTAAAGATCCCTTTGTGGCTCAGAGGCTTGTAATTGTTTTATTAAATGGATTCATGTAGTTTTCCCTTCAACTGACAGAGCTATCGAAAGCATAAAGCCAGGTTCTTGAGAGGAGGCTTAGATGACTGTAGGAATGCATTGCCGCCTAATTTTCAGGACCGGTGGTTGAAGGGCCATTTTCTGCAAAGTGAGGGAAATAAAAGGCTTTTTCTTAATCCTTGAAGTAAGGCATGATTTTGAATATACCTTTTTTGTTTGTAAACTTCCAGTGCAGCACTATGATTGATCGTAGTTGTCAAATTCCCAACAAGACCATTCAGTTTATTCCTCCGTTATATATACAGCGTTACAACTTCGTTAAAGATCTAGTGGACCAAGGTAAACCCAAGAAGGTAGGTGATTTTCTTTCCAAACATTTAAGACTGTCTCAAAATGTTTTGTCAAATGGAGAGTCTTGGTGAGTAAGCAGAGACTCCAAAAAGATTGGAAGGAGGGAAGGGAATTATTGCAATAGGAGAACACTGACCAAAATCCACACTTGTCTCAATAGTTGGGGCAAAAAGCGTTTTTCTTTCAGAGAGCAAACTAATCTTTAAAGAGTTAGGTGAGGGAAGTGGGGTGAAAGGGTGGTGTGATTGGAGAGTAGAATGTGATACCCTGAGTGAAGGCTGTGGGCAGTCCAAATTTTAAGGGCCTGGGGGAAGGTGAGAAGATTGGCCAAAGCCTCTTTCCCCCAGGCTCGTTAATGTCTTAGATAAATTTCCTTTTGTGTACATCTTTCTGCCAAAAAGATAATACTTCCAAATAATGGTCTTAAAGTTTTTGATCCTATTGAACTTCTGGTTGTAAATGTCTTTGAAATAACATTTCCATTTCATCTACAGGTTGCAGACTTAGGGTGTGGTGATGCTTCTCTCATTGAGACTCTTAAATGCCACAGTTGCATTGAACTGCTTGTTGGAGTAGATATCAATAAAAATAAAATAGGACCACAAAGGTAATACCTAGTTTCTGAAAGAATTGTACATTAACCTAAAACTAGTGGTACTGTTAAATATACTTACAGGAAGTGTTAATTTTTTTTTTTTTTCTTTTTGGTATGTGGGTAGCTCCCTGACTGGGAATCGAACTCAGGCCATAGCGCTGACAGCGCCAGCGCCGAAGCCTTAAGCCACTACACCATCAGGGAACTCCAGGAAGTGTTAATTTTATATAGTGCATAAAATAGGAAAATGTTATACACTGTGATAGCCTTGGGCTTACTGAGTGACTGTGCTATAATACTGACTATAGATTGAATAGTTCCTTTTTGTTTCTATCAGTAGAAAGTAGGCTCAATTAAGTAATTGGTGGTAGTCAAAGCATTGCAAGTTGAATTTCAAATGGCAAGAATCTTAATTCCTTTATTGCTGGACACTGGTAACTTACTGCAGAGCCCCAGGTTGCCTCCAGCTTGAAGCAGAGCAGCTCTTCAATCTCTTCTGTATACTTTAGACTTGCACAGATTGTTTCAAGAATTTTTTTCTAAAGAACAAAAGGTAAAATCACTGATCGAAAGTGAGGTGGGAGACCAAAAGTAATGAAGATGAGAGCAGTATCAAATATTCAGAATTTGTTCTTATTGGCCTTCTCTGGGCTGGTGGTTAATACATCATGCCATGTCAGATATACCTATGTAGGTAGAAGATAATTATCACAGGGTCAGAGTCCTAAACAGAATTGTGTCCAAGCGTCCTTTCTTCTGTAATACCATAATGCTCTTGCAGGTTTAAATTGTCTCCATGCTGCGGGGAGTACCTAAGTCCCCGTGATCAGAATTTGTCTATCATCTTGTACCATGGCTCTGCTGTGGAGAGAGACTCCCGTTTGCTTGGATTTGACTTAATAACATGTATTGAATTGTAAGTATTACATTGATTCCTACTATATATTGTGGTCTCCTGTATAATCTTTTTTTTTTTTTAAATTGTTGTCAGTGACACTGGAATTTTACTATGGGTGAAGAATGAAACTGGTTTTGGTCACACATTCAAAGAAGGGATAAATCAGTGTAGAGAAAGAAATTGTTTTGATACAATTGGCATTTAGGAAAATATTTGCAAATGAAGTTAAGATTTTCTTATGCAAATGAAGCTAAGATTTTATTCTTTTCCCCTAACCATTTTAGAATAGAACATTTAAATCCAAGAGATCTGGACATGTTTCCCAGAGTTGTATTTGGGTACTTGTCTCCAGCCATGATTGTCATCAGCACCCCCAACTCCGAATTCAACCCCCTGTTTCCAACAGTGACCTTAAGAGATTCAGATCACAAATTTGAGTGGAACAGAAGGCAGTTTCAGACCTGGTGAGTTCTTCAGTGTTTTTGTGTTTGATTTTTTTGGGGGGTCGGGGAGGGACCCTATTGAAGTTTAAAATCCTGTAAGTATTATTGAAATTCTTCTAATAAAATTGATTTCCATGTGCGTCTTAGCATGTAATAAGATCATGAAAGGACCATCATATCTGGGCATAATAAATGGGGAACTTGTATTTCTTAGGTCTCATGCAGGCAAGCCTGTAAGGTGGTATGTGGGTACCAAGTACCTTTTTATGTGAAGGTGTCAGGAGTGTTGGCATGGAGATGAGGAAATAAAACTGAGAGGGAACCTGTGGGGCTGTGAGGGTGAGCCTCCTGCCCTGCCTGGTCCCGAGGCATCTCCCAGAGGGCAAACCCAAACAGGAATTGGGATTGTAGCCCTTCTGTCCTTGTCCACCCCTCTGCTCTGCTCCACAACTTCATTTTCTTCCTCCATTTCTGATTGAACTCAATCATTGCTTTAATGCCTCTCAGAAATAAGCATACCCCATGATGGCATTATGTTGTGTTAAGAATTTGCAATTTCAGTTCATTGTAGTTTTCATGTTCTGTTCTACTGAAGTGGTCTTTTAACAGTAATGCTAAGTATAAGTATTTCCCTCCTTGTTTTGATTTCAGGGCTTTAGGTGTAGCCAATTACTTCAATTACTCTGTGGAGTTCACTGGCGTGGGGGAACCACCAGCAGGAGCTGGGAATGTTGGATACTGCACCCAGATAGGGGTCTTCCGGAAAATTGGAGAAAAGGCAACTGAATCAAGCATTGCAGGGCAGCATGATGAATATGTTTATGAAATTGTGAGTATTCTTTGTGAGGCAACTAGCAGGGCAGTAAATGTGTTTACTAGGATTGGTGAACTGTTTGTATGAGTCCCTAGTATAGCCATAAGGTTGACTCTAGGAGAATCCTTCATGCCCCACAACTGTCAGAATGCCTTGAGACCACCTGGCCTTTTGCCATGTCTTAAAACATACAATGATTTGCTGGAGACTACTAAGGTGTTTGGGCCCAAAATCCTTTTGTGACATTAGGGTCTTCAGCAGGAAAACCAAGAGCCCCCAGCAGTTGGGCTCAGGAAATGACTTCGAAATGAGCCTCCAAGCTTCCCAGACCCTTTTGGTTTCAGGAGGTAATAGTGAAGAATAAACACATTTCCCTTTTAATAACATTTTTCTTTATTACCCTGTCAGTTTGATTACTATTGTGGCATTTATGATTAGTAGGATTTGACATTTATACATACATTTAATTCTTTTTTTATTTGTTTGTTTATGTGGGTAGTTCCCTGGCTGGGAATCGAACCCAGGCCGCAGTACTGGCAGCGCCAAAGCCTAGCCACTATACCACCAGGGAACTCCCTACATTTAATTCTTAATGTGGTCAACTTCTAATGGTTTTGAAAATCTTCCTAAATTCCAAGTGTTTTTTTTTCCCCTTCAGGTTCATGTAATCTCATACCCAAGTTTACAGCAAAAAGAAGTCCGCAAATTTGCACTTGTAAATGAGGTGACCCGCCAAGTCCAATGCTTGAGTCGTTGCTACGTCAGAAATCTGAGAAGACTACAGGATGATGAATGTGATAAATTAAAAGATACTGGGATTGTTTCATTTGGGCCAGTCTTCACAGAACTTGAAAAAGCCAAGATAGAAAAGTCTCCCAAACCTTACTGTTTTGGAAACAAATTTTATGTACCTCTGGAAAGACTGTTTGCTTATCCCAAGGTGAACCGCTTATGTGATGATGTAGATATGATGAGAGGGCTCATTGCTGACACAATGAAACTGAACAAGGACGGTTCTGCAGTGACGGTGGATCTGCATGAGATGGACCTGTACGATCAGAATGATAGGTGGACTTAAGCAGTAGTTGGTCATTTAAACTGTGTGCTTACAACTCAAGTCACTTTTAATTTTGAAATTACATAACCTTGTTCTTTGAAATGTTTATTTTGGAGGTGTATAGATGTGTATAGAGAGTTGGTTCGTCATATGCTTGTTTGTTTTGTGTTGGAGCCATGTTGAATGACATTAAAAATTTTTTAAAAGTAAAATTGTATTAGAGTGCTTAAAACCCTTTCCCTGGGGTGGGGGGTGGGGGGCTGGTAAGGGTAGCTTTAAAATCTCTAGGATTCTCTGCCTCCTTTAAACTCTTACCTCTGATACTTTGCCTTGAGTACCATACAAAACAGGAATGCAGGTGATTGAAGGAAATAGAGGTCTCATGATAAAAACCTCCATGGTTTTTGGGGCACCCTCTTTGGTAGTTTATACTGGTCGGAATTGGGGTGGTGACAGCAATGAGGAAGAGCTTCATGTAATGGGGGAAAAGTCTAAATGAGATTCTGAGACAAAGAAGGACAGAGGTGAGTTTTGCCACCACAGGTCCCAGGTTATTGCTGTACTTGGTATGCACCTTAGGGACAAAGATAGATGGATGGGTGCATGTTCCAATCCAGGACAAAGGAAATGATAGGGCATGTCCTGGCCACCTGGTAAAGTTTGCCACTAATAGGCCAGATTGTCTCTCAACATGCCTGACAGAAGCTGGGAGTTGTAATTTTTTATTCTGGGAGGCAATGTGCCCATTGGTTAAAAGAATCAGTAGGCTTTTTGGCGGGGTAGACTTGCTTTTCCTAGGAAAACCACTTGAATTGGCTACATACTTTGTAACTGTAAAGGCCTCAAGAATAAACGTTTTTCTAAGGAATTAAACCACCGAATGGCAATGAAAACTGGGTTCTGTGGGAGGCAGTGACCTGCAGATTTTCTTGAAGTTAACCACCACCAGGGGCCGCCCCCAGAGTAGATGTGAAATTTGTTACCAAGGTATTGGAACTCCCTGGCCCTTAACCATCTGAGTAAGATTTACCTCTAGTTCTCACTTCCATGGTTTGGGCATCTAAAACTGTTTTAAAGATTGCTGAGATTTCCTTGCTTAGGTTCTCACAGCTAGTTCCTGTCTTCAGAGTTCAGTTTCCACACAGATGTGGGACTGGCCCCGTGAGTGTCTCTATGAAACAGGACACTTCCACACAGCAGCACCCGTCTTACATCCTTCCCTTCCGTTTCTCTTCCCAATCCCTTTCCCTCCATTCTCTCTTTCACATTGACAACACTGCCTCTATAAAGTAAAGTACTGCTCTCAGCCCATGGGAGGCATGTCAGTGAGTAGTGTATTAACATTTTACAACCCAAAAAAGTGAGTGGTATTATCTCCATCCTAAATTAGAAAATGGGTTCATAGGGGAGTTTGAATTCAGACGCGGGTGTCTTATTCCAAGATGGTGTCCACTGCCCATGCCACTGCAGGGGCTGCCTCAGGGTTCAGAGACATACATGTCTTTCACTGGAGGCATTCAAGTTTGTGCTCTACTACCTGGTAAAAGGAAACCCTCAGGGAAAAGCTATACTGGTCTTAATTACTTTTGTCTTCATACTGTGTCCAGTACCAATCATACCTGAAATTGTAAAGTATAAACAACATTCTACCTTTAAGATATGATTTTTATTGAACATGTATAATATTCACTCTTACATTATTACAAATATTTTACAATAAAAAATTAGTTTTTATAAAAGAAAAGAAACATTTCCTGGATTTATAGTTGTGCAGTTAAAATGGAAATATGAAGGTCATTCTCCAAGTATTAGAACAGAATACTAATGGAGTCACTTCAAATAAAATTATTTTCATAAACATGTACATGATTACCCATAACTGAATTTCCATAGGATCAAATAAATGTATAAGAGGAAGGGGACCCCCAATAAGATGTATTTCCAAATAAACCAATCAAACTGAACATATCCTAAATGTCTTCCTCTGCATGGGATCTAGTCAATGAGTATCAGCAAGAGAATTTTCTTATATACGTTAGATGAACATAAACATTTATAAATGCAGAGGGTATTTACTATTCATGTAAATTAAAATTTTTGCCAACTTCGTCATATGGGGAGCAGCCAGAGACCACCTACATGACCATTAAAATATATTTTCTTATGAGAAGTCACAAAGGGAATAAGCCCTTTATTTCCAAAGCAGTCTTAAAAACAGGGTTAATACAGGCATATTTCATTTTTATATTTTTAGATTTCATATTCTTTAACATCTCAGCTACTAAATTTGTGCATAGTACCTAAGCTAACATATAAATAAGGACATTGCACAATTTCAACTACAGTACCTGATTATATTCACATGATGCACCAACCAAGTATAATTTCTGAACTGCCTCAGTTAAAGACTCCATGATATGAGCCCAGTGTCTTTCAGAACATTAATATATATACTGACCTTTCACTTTAGAGTTCTTCAGTAAAGCATTTAAAAATACTGTCACCATCAGCTTGCAGAGTGGTCTAGTTAGCATGGAAATCTCCAAGGTCTAAAATTACTAATGGATGTTTTATTAAAAGTCATTGCTACTTGAATATAGTTTGACTGGAAGCTAGATTCCCCCCCAACCCCCCATCAACAAATGGGCTGAGTGGCGGGCCTCTGTGGCTCAGTTTTTAAGTAAACCCCCTCTCCCCCAAAAAAACCAAGCCAAAACAAAACAAAACCCCCCACATACAGAAGACTCTTGTTTGGATATCATTACTTGGATAGTATTTTGCTTGAATGGAATGGTGGACTTTTACGATTCTTGGTCAAGACTGTCAGATTATAAATACTAATCCACGTTAGCTGTTTGTACACAGAAGCCTTCAACACCACCACAAAGGGGCATCAACCATCGAAGTGTAAACTGATGGTCCAGGCAGGGCCTTCTCTGCCCTCAGCTGCCCTTCACATCCTCTCTGGTCTCAGTCACTAGACAAGTCACAGGAAGCGGGCTCCTGACCTACTTGTGTATCTCCCCCAAAAAGGTATTTAAGACTTTCATATCTGATCACAAACACGTATCATTAAATTTTTTCTCTAACATAGGATTAGCAAATATGATTGTATAGTATGCTGATGGAACACAAAATAGAATAAAATGAATCCAGATCACTGATTACAAGGACACTGCCATCTCTTTCCTTCCTTATTAATATTTCTCTTTATTAAAATGTTTGTCATATTTGCTCATATAAAAATCAAGATGGGAGTTCCCTGGTGGTGTAGTGGCTTAAGGCTTTGGCACTGTCAACGCTGCAGCCTGGGTTTGATTCCCAGCCAGGGAACTACCCACATACCAAAAAAAAAAAAAAAAAAAAAAAAAAAAAAAAAAAAAAAAAAAAAAAAAAAAAAAAAAAAAAAAAAAAAAAAAAAAAAAAAAAAAAAAAAAAAAAAAAAAAAAAAAAAAATCAAGATGTATCTGGTGGCTGCTAAAATTATAAAGGCATGATTTTTATGCTTTTCAAAATCCACATTTTGTTTTTAAAAAATAATTCTGTATCATTTTTAAATACCAAGAGCCAGTCTTGTATAAAGGTCTTGACCAAAAAGCAGCCAAGGATAAGTAAGCCAGGGCCAGTGCCCTAATTACAGCACCTTTTATACACCTGAAGAATGTCCTCACTGAACCTTACTTATAATCTAGTTTTCATTATCATATCAAATCATTTGCAGAAGCGCCAATAAAAAATAGATCCTAGAAATACTTTGAAAATATAAATTTTAAAACCTGTCATAATAAATATCTAAACAATATCTTCCTATCTCTATTAAGAACTTTCTTTGATTTTTTTCTGTAATATATAATGAATGAATCAATTCACTTATTTATTTGCAGACAGCAAACCTTTATCGCTTTAGATAACATTTTACTGGGTTAGACTAAAATTGCTTTTTTCCTTAAAAACAAATCTTAAAAAATAAGGAAGTTTAATGATTCAGAAAACCTTTTCTTGATATTCAAAATATTCTACACTAGACTGTCATTTCTCTATAAATCTCAGAATCTATTGGTCAAAGTAATACTGGATTTATTTGGAATAGCCAATCCTTGAAATACTATTTAAAAAAAGAAAAAAATCCCTAACATGAACTATTCAAATTTTCCCAAACCTCTCAATTTGGATATTAAAATAATATTTTCTTAAAAAATAATATATTTTCCCTTATTTTGCTAACATGAAAATACCTAAAGTAATTCTACTCTAATATGTTACTGGGACATGGTTTTAAGAGTAAAGACTGGGAATTCCTAGTTCTATAGAATCTATGCTTTTCTTCAGTGATTGAGTGTTTCCAAGAAAACTGAGATCTTTCCACACAGGAACTGTCACATAAGACCAGAGAAACTCTTAAGCTTTATCTGCTGTGCTGTTAACCTGGATTTGGACTGGATATTCTTATTTTAAAGCTCTATTTGATGTATGTTATAGTCTATTTTTGCCTTAAAACACAGTAATAAGAAAACACAGTATCTGATCGTGGGGGCTAAAACAGAAGACCACAGGTCCAGTCAGTGATGTCAAGCAGCTATCCCCTGTCTTTATCCATGACCTCCCTGGAATAAGTTCCAATTTCACATAAGTCTGAACATACAGAGAAAAGGGTGCTTCATTCCTCATCATATCACAGTTTTTCTCTCGTTGTTCTACAATTGGACTCCTGAAACCAGCAGATAGTACTCAGTTAAAACAGCTCTTATGTTAGAGTGCCTTACAGTGGCCTAACATACTGGCTATTAAACTTGTCTAGGATTTCTTATATAGTGCTAGTGGGAGTTCTACAGCTTACCTATTATTAACAACTAACAAAACATACTGAGTAATAATGGCATTATACCCATTCATGTATCTCAGACTTAAAAACACCAGTCAATTTATGATGGATAACATTTAGAATTATTAAGCATGTTTAAATTGTAGTATAACTTCCCAAAGAATGAACACCCACACTTTTCTATCAATTATGAAAGTTATTAATAATAAACTTAGTACAATATTTTAGGTAATATAATATAGAAGATTTCCTTAACAAGAATTATAGCTATCTTGACAGAATTTACAGGGTTTAAATTATCTTCACTTACTGTCTTTCAAACATAAAATTAGATAATGACAATCCAAATCTGTTGGGCACCTCTATAGCAGGCTTTACTCTTCAGCAATAGAATTTGACTCAGATGTACAAGTGCTGTTTTCCCCACCAGGACGTTCTGAAAGGAAAAGAGTCTCTTGGTTCTGTGCAGTGACCACAGAAGCTGTACACCTGTGAACACATGGTATGTGCCCCGGTGCTCCCATTCCAATACTCCCTCTTGGTGCGTGGCAAAGGGTAGTGGTGGGCATTTCCAGAGAAGACGTCAGTGTTGGCTTTCCTCCTGATACGTGAACATGCTTCATTTTTAAAAGAGGTTCATTTTCTCATAAGTGCTTGAAGAAAGTGCCTTGACAGCTCAATTGCCCACATCTTAAACCACAGGGAAGCTTCACTTCACCAGCCTGACTTCTAGCGCTTGATCACGACTTGTTCATAAGCTCCAGACACCACCCTAAAACAATGGGGGGGAGGGGGGGAGGACTTGAACATTTTGAGCCATTGTGTTTGAAATTGTTCTAGCTAATCTTGGCTCCAAAGAGAGCGTGCATTAGGCATTTTCTGCTAGATTTGATTTCCATAAAGTTTAAAGATATCAGATAGAAAATACTTGAAATATTAAGTGTTTAAATAATTTGATTAATCTAGTCCTTGATCCTGATACTTACTTTCCCACAATAATCTAGTAATGTTCCCAAATTCTTACCCTATAAGCACACTGTGGCAAACATGTTTCTTATATAAATTTTTCTTTTCCTGGAGTTCCCTGATGGTGTAGTGGCTTAAGGCTTCGGCGCTGGCGCTGTCAGCGCTGCGGCCTGCGTTCGATTCCCAGTCAGGGAGCTACCCACATACCAAAAAGCAAAAAAAAAAAAAAAAAAAAAAATTTTTTTCTTTTCCTGGTGGTTCCGTGGCTGGGAATCGAACGTAGGCCGTGGCATTGAGAGCGCTGAAGCCTAGCCACTACACCACCAGAGAAACCCCAATATATAAATCTTAAAATCAGTCTTATCCAAGAACATAGACTGACTGTGACAGTTCAGGTCTTACACAGAATTAATGGATGATAGTTTGTAGCTGCTTTAGTAGTGTGGTGTGCTTTAGTAGTGTGGTGTCTTGATGTACTTTCCTAGGAAGTGCAAGAATTCTTTTAGTCAATATGCAAACATTTATACATGGTCAGAATTGTGAACTGTATCTATGTAGATAGGTTTGGCAGTCTGCTCGTTGTACCCCCAAATCTACTCACCCCTTTTTCATAGTTTTAGCTAGGTACAGGCTGCTTGGCTAGAGACCACAGTTCCTAAATTCCTTTGTAAGTAAGTGTGGCCATGTGACTAAGTTTTTCCCCAGGGACAGTGAATGGAGAAATGTCAACTTCTGCCTCACTTGCTCAGAGGAAAATTGCTTGACCTGGAATGGTTGCAGTCTGATTATGACAACACAGTTGGTGAAGGACAAAATGGAGGGGACCTGGGCCAATGAATCACTTCTGGGGCAAAGCTGTATTTTGGGGTCTCTGTTATTGCCCTAATATGCCAGGTACTAACTAACCTCTATTAATGAAATATGGAGAGTATGAAAAGACTTAAGATTTTCAAGCTTTGCGAATGAAGTACTTAGAGATATTTAAGTTGAGTAATGGCTTCACCAATACTTTTTTTGTTATTACTGATGTACCTAGTATCTTGGCCTTAGGTCATAATGGAATGAACACATGTTCCCACTACAAATTATTTCTCAGTCTGGGAGGATAAAGTTTCTCTACAAGCCCATAAGCACAGGGTCTTTGTGACAATAGCTGGGCTTACTGTTGGATGAGGGTTATTCCATTCCTCTTGGGTTATTAGGAGAATTGAGGTGGAGCTGCATGGAAGGAGTGTGCTATTGCTTAAAGTTATCACCAGGTACCCATCTCCTTTGTCAAGATGTCAGGGGCTACTACCTGACATTTCACCAGAACCATGACTAGTATCTGCTCTTAATGGGATTTTAAGAGGAAATTCTAAAAAATGGAAGCACGGTAGTGGTTACCAGCCCACCACAGACTGAGTTGGAATCGTCAGTTGATTGCTCAGAAACTCCTGTTTTTACACATTCAATCTAAAGAAGAAATAGGAATACCCTCAATAGAACATGAGTAAACACCCACTCACAGCTACAGATAATCAGCACATAAAACTTGGTGAGCACCACTGCCCACTAGCTTTTAGATCCCTAAGATGGTTCTGCCTCTGGCAATGAGGGAGCTAGACCAGATGCAGCTAGGTGGTCAGAGGTCACAGCTCAGAGACGCTGGGGGCTAGAATTTGTAGGTCAAAATATCAGAAGGAATTGGGGGTGGGAAACAATGGCTGGAGAATTTCCAAATTTGATGAGAAGGTCTATAAAACAGTGATAAATAGAAAAGCTTAAGAGCAGCCAGAGGTAAAAGATAAATTACACAGGTATAAATATATATATATAGAAATGAAAGCAAACTTCTTGTCAGAAATTAAATGTCCCAAAGGCAAGCGAGGAAGTATATGCAGGGCTCTATAAGCAACCCTGAGCTGGCCAGGCTGTACCTATCAGACTTAAAACAAGGTTACTGACAATATTCTTCCACAAGTTTCTACTGCTAGTTGCTCCATTCTCTTCATCCTCATGGGTTACCTTTCTGAACTATGGTTCTAGGGCCTCTTCTAAATGATTCTGGTTTCATCCTGTGCTACCCGTTTATCTCATAGAATAGATCTAATGCTAACACATTAGCTTCTTTGATGAATACCCACTGTTTATGGAGGGACTATGTATACAAGTATTGTGCTGGGCAGTTCAAATAGATCAATCTCCATACTAATGTTGCAAGGTAGAACATTAATTAGTGTATATGAGGGCTGTCTGGAAAAACCCAGCCAGAAATGCCTCTATTTTTCATATTACACGGCTACTTTCCAGACAGCCCTCGTATAAAGTCCTGTGTTAACTTCAGGCCAGATTTTGTTCTAAACATTTACATGGCTTACCTCGTTTATTTAAACTGTGTAATTCACCTCTTATGAAACTCTAATAGAACTCTTATGAGGTAAGTTCTGTTATCATCACCATTTTACAGGTGAGGAAACTGAGGCAAAGAGAAGTGAAGTAACTTACCAAAGATGCAGCTGACAAGTGGCAGAGCATGGGGCCGAACCCAGCCAGCCCATTCTAGAGCCTGTATTGTCAATCTCAGTGATATAGTTGTCCTTTTTGGTAGCAAGTAAGAGATGTAATTTGCCAAGATCATGGCTAACTATTAGTAAGTCATTATGGCTAAACTAGGAATCAAACCCATGTCTGACTCCGTGGTCTACTCTCTGTTCAGTGTGACACACTGTCTCTGACATTCTTCCACCTTCCTGTGGCATGCACTATTAATCACCTACTTCAACTTTCAGGCTTTCATATATTGGGTAATTATTCTAATATTTATTTGGGAAGGGTTCTAGACCTTCTGCCAACGAGAAATAATACAGATAGCTAGTACATACTGAGAACTTTCTATGTGCCAGGCACTGTGTTAAATACATAAATTACCTAACTCAATCCTCACAAAAATCCTATGAGTTAGGTAACTTATTTTGTCTCTCCCATTTTACAAGTGAGGAAAATGAGGCGAACAGGTTAATACTGTCTGTAAAGTCAATAGTGGAAGAGCTATATGACTTGACCCCGAGCAGTCTAACAACAAGCCATGCTTTTGAGCATTTTGTATTTTGGTTCCTTTTGGTTGGAACTGCATCTTTTGGTGTTCCTTTACCTAAATTCACATAACTAGAGTTACTCAGTATAGCATGTCATTTATCCTTTGAGACAATTCCATATGATCACACTTTTCAACAGAGTTAAGTTCAGTTGAAGTTAAATGAGATTTGCATCAAAAGTGGCTTGGCTAGTATATGAACCCAAATCTCTTTAACTCAAAAACACATGCTCTCTCTACCACACATATCAATGTCCTCATAAATGTTACTTTTCTACCTGTTCCCTGCTACGAGTTGCTCCTTGCTCCAATCTACCCTCAAAACTATGGTCAGTTACTTTTCTAAAATGCCAATCTGACAGGTCACAACCCTGCCAAGCAATGAACCACAGCCCCACAATGCACAAAGGATAAGGGTAAACATTTCATTATGGTGACAGAGGCCCTTTACAACCTGGCTTCAGATACTTGCCAACTCTGTGTCCCTCAACTCCACTTCCCATGCCTCTCTCCTTAGAAGAGCCTGCTTACTGGCAAGTATATAAGTAGGCTACATTATTCATAATCCAGTAAGGTGTAATGGTTAAGTACAATGAGTGGGCTTTGAACTCAGAGACATGAGTTTGAATCTTGATTTTTACCTCTTACTAGTTTTAAAGCCTTGGGTAAATTACCTTAACCTTTTGCTATCTTTGTTTCTTTTTTAAAAAAACTAATAATAGCATGTTATAAGTATTAAAAGAGATAATGTAAGAACTGAATGAAACACACAAGGGCTGTCTGGAAAGTATCCAGCCATGTAATATGAAAAATAGAGGCATTTATTGCTGGATTTTTTTCTAGACAGCCCTCATCTATATGATGCCTGGTACATAACTAATAAATGCTCAATAAGTGTTATCTGTAATTACTGTATATTAATTATATGATTATATATTATAATTATTATGCCTATAAGTTCCTTCTATTTTTTTTTTTTTTTTCATTTGTTTGTTTGGTTTTTGGTAGTTCCCTGGCTGGGAATCGAACCCAGGCCTCAGTGTTGAGTCTATTTGTTCCTATTCCCAGGGATATTTGTCTTCCTCATAACACCTTAATCTATCTTTTATTTGCCCAAAGACTCTCTTCAAGTGTCAACTGTTCCAGGAAGTTTTCTGTCTGTGAGGTCCCATCTTTGTTCTCTCAGAGTTTACTTCTCTGTTATAGTACTTATTATACTATTATAAATTTTAGTTTATTTGTGTATCTCAACTGCTAAAAAGAAA
This sequence comes from Lyroderma lyra, assembly GCA_004026885.1. NCBI lineage: Eukaryota > Metazoa > Chordata > Mammalia > Chiroptera > Megadermatidae > Lyroderma > Lyroderma lyra. The sequence goes on along the minus strand of PVJL010000979.1, from coordinate 160,115 downwards.
GGATCAGAAAATAAGTATTTTAGGCTTGCTATACCACAGGGTTTCTGTTATACTACTTAATTCTGCTACTGCAGCACAAAGCAGCCATGGACAATACATAAACAGGTGTTGTGTTTCAATAAAACTTAATTTACAAAAACAGGTAGTGGGTCAATTAGGTCCTCAGGTTGTAGTCTGCCATCTTCATGTACCACATTTCATAAGCAAGCTCAGGGTAAAAGCTGAGTCTTCCTTCTTTGCATTCTAACCCACAAGTTGGCCTAATAAATAGTTAATAAATTTAATGAGTGGATAAGTCAGTGAAAGTTACAAAGGGTCTAAATTGTGTTAATCCTGTTAATCTTTTCAAATTAACTATTCCCTTTTAGCATTTTTTTATGTCCCTCTCTTACCTACCTATTCCATCTGATGGAAGTTAGGTGTTGATATGGGTGTTTGCTGTATCCTTTGGGCCCTGCAATGTGCTGGACATATAGGAGACACTCAATAAAATGAGCATTGGTGGAAAAAATTAATTAAAAATTCTTTCAGGTTTTGCACATTAGAGAATATAATAAAACAACTGTCTTGGACCAAAGAGGGCTCCCTCCCCCTGCAACTCTGACTTACTGTAGTTACATAATTTGGAAATTACACAAATATTACATAGATATTACAGGAAATACTGAGTATCGAGTGTGCACAGAAGGACAGGGATCAGGCTGTGGGGAAGCACTGGAGTGATTAGAATTGCTATGGTGTCCCTGGCATCTGTGTCATTACCATTTGTTACAGTGCCAGAAATGAAAATGATATAAGTTTGGCAGGTGCTTTTACTTCACCTTAATTTGAATAACTACCAAAATGATGTTTGGTTTTCTGAAACTTTCTTAATGTGTACATTAGACTCTAGAGGGTGGAGAAAAGGGGAGTCCAAGAAAGGTTAATTTAATATCAGTGTGTCTTGCTCAGTGGCTGCATAACAGCTCATAGCAGCAGAAACGACCACTGACTGAGAATGTAATTTTGCTTTGCTCTTTCTAAAATATCAGACTAAGAACTCTAAGTGTCCTTTTTATTGCATCCTGCCCAATGTTCTATTGTCCTCTACTAATACATTCTAAAAATACATCTAAGGAAATCAACAAATAAACTTAGATAATTTCAAACATACTCAGAATAAGAAAAACTAAGAGCTACACGAAGAGCTGTAATTCTCATTCTATAGTTTGTTTTCTAACCTCAGTCTAATACAAACTTTATAACCTTCTTCTATACTCATAAACATAAAAAGAAAGTCAGTCTGTTCTTTATTTTAATGAGATACGATTTGGAATACATACCTATTTGGAAGATGATGACTGCCAAAGGTTGTACGTCCCCCAGGACCCACAAACAATCGCAGTCCTTCTTCTGCAATGCACAGTTACAATGTTTGTTGTGGGTACAATGATTAGGTTATCGTTAAGAAACATTTATATTGTAATAAATTCATATTTTACATTTTAGTTTTATTAAAGAAACTTAAAAAAACTACATACATGTTTTAAAACAGGCAATTTAAAAGATATCCTAATACTTACTGCTCATCAACTTTCCTAAAGCTCATCTTATTAAATAGAGTAAAGAAGACAGCCCCACCTAGAAATTTTCACAAGTCTATTTCTCTTTACAACCAGTTATATAATGAAACCAGTCTATTGTTAACTGTTCTTTAATCACCCTAGCATGAATAATTATACCTTTCAAATTGGTGGTATTTAAGTTTTAAGTTTTTTTAATTTTTTTTAATTTTTGTAGTATGTGGGTAGTTCCTGGCTGGGAATCGAACCCAGGCTACAGCGTTGACAGAGCCACCGCCGAAGCCTTAAGCCACTACACCACCAGGGAACTCCCTTAAGTTTTAAGTTTCAGTGAAAATGCTAGGGAGGGAATGAAAGATAGTTAATCACTATCATTTCAGGATCACCACTCAACCTTCCAAATTACAATAGTGACTTGCTGTCTGGAAAGTATCTAGCCTTGATGTCATATGAAGAACAGAAGCATTTATGGCTGGATTTTTTTCTGGACAGTTCTTGTAGAGATCTGTCGTGAGGTGCATAAACACAGTAGACATTGATGCATAATTTAAAAATACAATAAAAGGTTTTTAAAAAATTGATTTTTTTTAAAGTTCATTTTTTTGCAAATTTAATATCCATTCTTTTTTTTTTTTTGGGGGGGGGGGTAGTTCCCTGGGTGGGAATCGAACCCAGGCCGTGGCGTTGAGAGCGCCGAAGCCTAGCCACTACACCACCAGGGAACCCCTTAATATCCGTTCTTAGGAATAAATGAGTTATAAAGTTATCTTCAGATTTTTATGGGCATGAAATTTATTTTACAAATGTGTAACAGTCAGTATCATAATGTACTACTGCTGACCCTGGAGCAATACAAACCTGGATTACAGACATCTATACATACTTAATGGTTATCTACACACCTTCTGCACTGGAATCTAGGCTGAAATCTTGACTTTGTAATATTTTCTCCACAATATCATCTGCATCCACTCTGGTGTCATCAACTCGCTTCAGCTGAGATTCTACAGAATCTTGTTTCACTGGGCATCTTTGAAAATAATTTAAAAAATTTTCCTTCTTTTTATTACGTTATGAAAACAAAGGTTTATTTTCTTCCTCATTTAAACTGAGACCAAAAGGATACCTGTTGGGTGTTTCTGAAGCTGTATCTTCTTTATCTGCTGTATCAAGAATTGGTTCAGCTACTTTTTGCTCAATTTCATCACAGGGCTCTAGAATACTTTCAGTTCCTGTTGACGTACTTCCCACTGAGGTATTTCTTCTGTGGCAGAACTCAGAGAAACTAGATGACCGGGAGTGGCAGCTGCTATATCCTGTCAGAGAAAATCGCTCTGGATATAATACTAATATCAAACACGCTGCATTCATGCATTCTCCTCCCATACCATAGCAATTTCAATAAATGAAAAGTAAACTATAAATGTCTAAGAAATTCAACTTCACTTTTAGCCTCTACCTGATACTTTTGACTGCTGGCTTGCATAGCTTGATGTTCTAGAATGTCCACAGGCACCAAGTTCATCTGGAACAGAAGTACTCTTTGCTGAAAGATCTGCAATATGTATAATATAAGGTTACTATCATGGCCAACAAGTAAATGGTCAATTTGTATTGTAATCTGTGGATTTTCTAAACTGCCAAGTTCATTATCAAGAAAAATAAGTTATAAAGTGAAAGAGATGCCTTTAAATCAGTACAAGGTAAATAAATGTATCACAAAAAATAAACTTAAAGACCTTAATTTAGTGAAGAATTATAGTATTTTTTTTTTTTGAAAAGAATTGTTTTTATTGGAACTCATCTAAACATCAGTAATACCTATTGGTTAGCAAGAACCGTTTGTACATTCGGTATTGAAACAGTGACTGGACATTATGGGGAGAGATGCTGAGAACAAAAACCTGATTTTGGAGAGGAAGATAAAAGCCAGTCAGATTCAGTGAGGATGCTAACAAAACCTGGTATAACAAAATCCTTTTACAAAATACAAATTTATTATATTTTGGAAGAATAATCTGAGAAAGGGAAGGAAAGCTAACAGGAGGCCAGCAGGAAGGAGGCAGAAGGAGGGGGAAAGGGAAAGAGAGGACAAAGGGGAGATGAGGGGAAGAAGAAAACAGATCTGAGCTCAACAGAGGTGCAGAAGCTTACTTGCCCAATGGCATTAAAGCCTTGCTATGCAACCTCATGTGCAACCTTATCATAAACAAAGCATGCTGAGACACCATGCTCCACCTCCCATCTGGGTGATTTCTAAGAGGTAAATAAAGAAGCTACCTGGGAGAGAGAGGTTGCTTGAAACTTCAACAAAAATTAAAACAAAAAATCCCCCATCAAACCACATCTAAAGTTTCATTTCCAATTTTCACTGTTTAAAAAAGGAATAACTCCATCTGACAGCAGAAGAGGAGGATGGGGACAGGGAGAGAAGCTAATAGATTTCAGACAGCCTGACTCCCCCAGAGGGGCAGACAGAGGGAAGAGATACATGTATAATCTCCTGGTTGAAAGGGGAAAGAGAAGGGAGAGAGAAGGAGCAGAGGAGAGGGGCAATTAAAACACTGCTGTCTAGTCTAGCTTACTGTGTTAAAACGAGCCACAGGCAGGCCCCTGAGGGCCCACTGCTCCTGTGGGCCATGGTGGACACTAGCTCCTGGCCTTGTCCCATTCCTTCATAGGTGGGAGTGCAGCCATGTAGGTGCTATTGCTGCTATGTAGTTGGGGAAGGATCTTTGGCCAACCTGCTGGAGGCATTGTTGGAGGGACAGGTGGGTGGACAGGCCATGCCACAGGGGAAAGAGCACCGAAATGCCCCACTTCAAATAAATAAGAAAACAGCAGTCTATACACAGTTAGTTTTGGTTCAGCACAAGCAGAATAAAAAGTCATTGCTTTGATGGTCAGGCAAACACCCAATTCTGGAGAGAGGAGAGGTGACCCCCAGCGGGTGGGTTAGGAGCCCCACTGGCTGGTGGGGCACCCGGCTTGCTGGCTCTCTCCTAGGAGGCAGAGAGCACAGCATTACGTACTGTCAGCCTTTTCCCTTTTATTTCGAGTAACCTTTCTTTTTTTAAAGCAATGTCTGCACTCCCAAGTTGGGACAGTAAAGATTACATGAAAACTGGAATACAAGTGTACCAAATGAGATTTTGAAAAATTTCCAAGGGAAAAGTAAAACAGAAAGAAAAACAATCTCCTAGCATTTCCCGCATTTACTCTCCTGCCACACACTCTCCAAAGGACCGCTACAGACCCAACGTATGGCAGTTTCTCGGCTTTGCTGTAGAGAATACACTACTTTACCCATGTTCTGAACTGTTTCCAGAGCAGCTTCGTAAGTTTTATCTATTGGGGGTTCATCAAAAATAATCAGTACACTCTTCCCCTGGTCCAGTCCAAGATTCCATGAAACTTCTTATCAAGAATCATCTGTGATAATTTCCTTTCCACATTGGCCTTGGGAGAGTCTGAAGAGGTTAGATGTGTTCCATCTGCACTTGGGTAAAAGGCTCTGTGACTCACATCAGATCCTGTTCCATCAAGTTATTACACAACTTGGCCAAATATGTGTTGATGATTGGGTCATCCCAGAGCTTTGCCTGGAACCTTTTCAAAATCTTCCAGTGATCTGTTCTTGCTAGCCTGGGCCACATGTTTTAATGCTTCTGTCTGCCTGCCCACATACTGAAGTGCAAGGTTCCTGCTCACCAAAGCCTGGGCATCTTCTGGGGTGCTGAGCATGATTTTGCACAGCAACATGTACTTAAGAGACGTGATGACCATGGGGCTATCAATGGGGTCCTAACCCTCACATACCTCATAGAAATGATGAGTATGCAGTGTTCCAATCCTTCTCAGCTGCACAGGTAATACCAACTGTATATATCCAAGGTAGCTTGCAATTTAGGGGGCAGTAGATGGCATTTGCTGTGTTTTGAGTAGGTAGCTCAGATTTTTGGAAAGTTTCTCAGGGCATGGTTTTGTTTTCTAAGATCTGTACTTTTACCTAAAGGGCTTTGTCCATCTTTTTCAGCTCCTGCAGCAGCTGAGAACCCAAATGCAATGCCTCCTGGCACCTTCTGGTATCAAAGTACAAAGACATCAGTTTTGCCTTCAAAGTCTGGCATAAGAAAGTTCTTTTCTCTGATTTGGCCCATTCTGTGCCCTCTAAACACGACTCAACCTCCTGCCCCGTAGCTGCTTCCATATCAAGAAACAGATCAAGAGAATGGACAAGACGAGCTGCTTTAGCCTTGCTGCTGGAACTCAGGAAGAGTCACACGTACTTCAGAAGTCTTCCAAGCTCTGCAGCTTGTCCAGTCTTCACCAGGAAAGATCCCAGGTCCAAGATGCTTTGTGCTTTGACATGCACTGTTCCTCACCTTTCTCCTGAATGTCACACTTCATGATGGAGGCCTCCAGGTCAGTGATCAGTAGAGAGTGGGCTCCTTTGTGCTCCCCCACCACCGCAACTGTCATCTTGCCACTCTCATATTGTCCCTGGCTGTGGCCACCAATGCCGAAACTATATAGTACAGTAGACTCTCAGTTATCTGTCAACTTGGCGATTGGTAGATGCTGGTTAAATGTAAGCAGACTCTCCATTAACCAGAACTCAAGCAGCCAGCACTTCCGGTTAATGAAGAGTCTACTGTATTTTCATTTTTTTTTCTTTCTACTGTATTTTAACAATAAGATTTAACAAAACTCTATCTGAAAACTGTTTTAGTTTTTATTGTTTGGTATTTCTAATAAAAATGAGTCAGGTATATTCTTATAAATTTTCACAGAATTATCAGGTGTTTCTGAGAAATCCTTGCTTTCAAAAAATCCATCACAACAATAAATGCAAGAGCACTCTGTATGTTATAAAAACTATGTATAGTGCTAGGTGGGTACTAGACTTATCCAGGGGGAGCACATCACAAATTATGTAAGTGACTAACCACTGCAATGTATACTTGATACTAATGTAAAATAATACTGAATGTCAACTATAATTTAAAAAAATTTATTATATATATATATATATATATATATATATATATATATATATATTTTTTTTTTTTTTTTTTTTTCCACAGGATGTAAAGTACAGCAGAGGGAATACAGTCAATGGTATTCAATAACTATGTATGATGATAGATGGGTAGTGGACTCGGGGTTATCATTTTGTGAGGTATGTAAATGTCTCATCATCATGTGTTGTACATCTGAAACTAATAAAAAAATTTTTTCCTACCCAATAAGAAAAAAAGAAAAAAGAGTACCTTGTTACTTTAACATTAGTGTTGCTAGTGCTAGCTATAATTTGGCCAAATACATGTGGTGTAAGTGAACACAGCATGGAATACAGCATTGAGAGCAACTGTTCTTAAGAAATTGATTATAGTATTCAGTTTCAAAGTAAATGTATAAAGAAAGCAGTGTCAAAGTAATTCTAGGAGTTCTCTGATAATGTGCATATTCCAGATGACAGTTACGTATTTCTAGAACCAAGCTTCTTTCACAGGATGCAGACTGTGACCATTTTCATTAGGGTGAACTATTTGGAAACTAGACTGTTTTTCACTTAGAGGCAAAGGAAACTAAGTGAGTAACAGCAATTATAGCAGCGGTTGTATAAGTGATATTGAATGCAGCTGGACTAACAAGTGAGCCACTGGAGGGAGCTGGCCCTTCATTTCTGGACAGACTGTAACATACAATCCACACCAGTACCACTGGTTCTGCTTTACAGTGGTCCTAAACCCAAAGGTTAGTGACAAAAAAATCTGCTCAAAGAGCTGGTTCATATCAAGAATTCACAGGGCTAGGGAGTTCCCTGGTGGTATAGTGGCTAGGCTTCAGCACTGTCAACACTGCAGCCTGGGTTCGATTCCCAGCCAGGGAACTACCCACATTAAAAAAATAAATAAATAAAAAAAATAAAAGAATTATACAGGACTAACTCTTTACTCCTATGGTTGGCTCAGATCTTAATTCATCCATTTACCTACTGGTTTACAAAACTTAATCATTCAATAAATATTTATTACGCTCTTACAAGTTAGGTGCACAATACTATAATATAAGGGGGACAAAATAAATAAGACAAAATATATGCTCAGAGTTCAGGAGTAGAAGCAGTTATATTACAATGTGGCAAGTACTAAAATATATATAAGCACCAAGAAGCTGTTAAGAGCTCCAAAAGACAAGTGCATCAAACACTACCTGGTAATGGGGGAGAGACCTGCCCGAAGAGGTTAACTCCAGGTCTGTCATGATGTCTAGGAATTCCTCAGCTTAGGTTAGCTGGGGAGAAGCATAGGGAACACCACAGCTCATTTGGAGAAAAGTAAATCATCTGGTAAAGTTGGCACAGAGAGTAGTGGTGCAGATGACGGAAGGGAAAAGAGAGATAAGAAGGTACAGGCTAATGAAGAACCTCCTATGAGTTCAAAGAAGGAAAGAATTCAATGGCTTTAAGCAAGGGTGTGACATGACCAGGTGTACAATTTTGGAAGATCACTTTGGCAACAGGATAACCAGGGGTGAAGGAGTGAAGGTTTTCATAATAATCCAGCCGAGAATGAGAGATATTTGGCAGGCACAGATGACAGGACTCAATTACGAAGTAGTCAGGAAGACTTGTGCTGGATATGTGGAATTGAAACATCTGAGGACACATATTCACTGACTATTCATTACATTTCTACTGTGTACCTGGTATTATGCTGGAGACACGTGACAAATGAGACCTGATTATGAAGAACTATGGAGAAAATAAACAGAAGGATTTCAGTATAACATGTGACATGAACCACACCTTTCCAAAAAGCATTTGGAAAGATGTGCCTGGAGTTCAGGAGAGAGGTGTGGAGGCAACACAAATCTGTAAATCTTCAGAAGTGTTTAACTCATACGGACATGATTACATTTACATTTATGTGACAGTTAAATCTAGGAGTACAGATAACATTGTCCAGGGAGACTAAGCAAAGGGAAGCATCCATACATGAAACATCAATACTCAAGAGGAAGGTGGAAGAAGATGAAGGTAGAAGCCAGACTGCATACATGTTTAGGAATGCATGGGCTGTATACTTCTTCTGAAAATCTGGCTATAAAGGTGTGAGAGGGCGGGGGAAGGAGAGCAACAGCTCACTGAAGAGCAGCAGAGAAGGACGTGGGATAATGAATGAATTATTGCCTTTTTCCAACATGAGAAAGAATTCAGAATATTTACATAGTGAAGGGACCACTCTAATGGTAAGGGAAAAGTACACAAAGGATTCACTGATCCCAATCCTGCGGCGTCCGGTAACCTGTGGGGAACAGAAGCATACAGTGGTGGTGCTGCTGGTGGTGACGGGGCGGTCACTGCAACACTTAGCTTTTAACCTGTCAGAACATAACACAGACAAAATGAAACGCTGGCTTAACCCAAAACTTATAATTAAACCTTTGCTGACACTCATTGGCTCACTTCAGGTCATATACCTATAGAATGTCAAATCTGGAAAGGAACTATGGGAATCTTTTAGGATATCACGTAGTACTGTTTCTCACAAATTAAAAAACCAGTAAACTACACATCCATACCTGCTATTCCAAGATGGATTTTGAGAGTCTCTCCACCTCTTCTATCTTCCTCCAGAGATTCAGATTCTCCAGCAATAGGTATAGACATTGATGTAGATGGAGGCCTGTAAACAAACATTTCTAAGGGTCAGAACTGGGTGAAACTGAAAGTTTGAAACATTATTAGAGATTGGTTGTGTAGTCAGTACACAGTCTTCGTAAGGTGCCTGGAATATTCACTACCTCTTTGAGGATGAAATAAAAATTGACAAAAAATGTTTGAGTATCCTCAAAACTTGAATAATATTTAGGTGGGAAAAGGTTTTTATATAACAGAAAATGTGAGACCAGAAAGGGCCGGGAAAGAGAGAAGACTGTCAGTGTGTTGCCAGCACGGTCAGTGGAGGGAGCTTCAACTGTGAGCTCAACTCAGACCAGGCGGGAAGGGACTGGTGAGGTGCAGGAGGGGCTCCAAGCCCCTCGTGCCTCATGCCTCAGTGCCTATGCTCTCTTGTTGGCTTCACTAACTTCTTAACTAGTATCCATGGTTTTCTCATCTACCTTCTTTTCTGTAACTGGCTCCCCTGCCCCAGGGAGAGTCCATAAAGAGCTGCACTGGTTTAGATTTGCTTTTGGGGCTGGATTTTCTAGAGGTAGGTGATGGATAACATTGTACTGGCTAATTTAAGGCTCCTATCTCTAAGTGGAAGCTGTGAAAAAGGGAGGGGCAAGTTGGAGTTCTAACAGGATTTTTTTTTCCTTAAATAAAACATCTTAACCTTTTGGCTGATCTTCTAGAGGAAAACCCCATTTTCCTAGAGGCCATCCCTTGGTGACCTGAGATAAAAGAGGAAGATGGTCAAAGGATTATCTTGAAGCTGATTTAGATCTTTGAGGCTATACAGACATTTAAGATTGCCATTAAACCTATTTTACTTATACATGATTTATATTACAGGATCTCCTAATTTCCAAAAATTCCATATCCTACTGAGAAAATACCAAGTATTTGTCCTGCAAGTAAATCAAAGTTAATATATCCCCAACTAAACTTACCTTCTTTCCCCAAATCTGTTTTCTTCTTGTATTTCTATGAATGTCATCACAATCCACAAAGGCACCAAAACTAGAAGATATTGCCTCTGTCTCCTTCCTACTCACATTTCTCCATATTCAATCAATTTCCAAATTCCAGATTCTCTCCTAATATTTTTCCTATTCCATTTCTTTTCTGCCTCCACTAATTAGTTTGGCCTTTGTACCTTTTTCCTGGATGACTACAAGAATCTGTTAGCTAGTCTGCCTACCTCTATTCTATCCTACTGTCACTATGGTCTTGCTGAAATGTGCATATGAACATATTACTCTCTGATTTAAAATACTTCAACAGCTCCTTAGAGAAAAAGCACAAACTCTTTAGAATGCTACTACAAGGCCCCCTGTAGACTGGCCTAGACCTACCTCATCAATTACCAAAAGCTGTATTTTTAAATACAGTAAGTCCTCACTTAACACTGTTGATAGGTTCTGTGACTTCAAGAGAAATAAGGTACAAACAAGACCAATTTTACCACAGGCTAATTGATATAAACAAGAGTTAAGTTCCTATGGTATCTCATGAATGTTATAATGAAAAGAATGTTATTTGAGGACCTGCTGTAACATAAAGCAGCTTGGTGAAAAAACCTGCATTTAATTTATAAGAAAAATAATTATGTAAAAGAAATATACCTGCAAAGAATGGAGTCTACAGTCACAGTCACTAATCACTGATGGTGACTCATGCCTCTCTGTCTAAATTCCTATCTTTTTGACGCCAGTTCCCTTTGCTTTTCCTTTGACAGATGGCCTGATTACAGTGTGTAGGTCCCTTTACCTCTTAGATCTGTTTCCAATCCTTCAGCACTCCCAGCCTGAGGCCTCTTCCCCTTCTCCCTCTCCATCAGTCCCACTCTGGCTCCGCTCTGTGCTGTCCAGCCTGACTTGACAGCCACAACACTTGCAGCAACACCTTCAGGTTGGCCTACCTTGTTCTGCAGTCTCAAAAAACCTGAAGAACTCCACCCCTTGATAATTTCAGCCATCTGCACTAACTGCTATAATACTGTGGCAACTCAGCAGTTGGAGAAAATTCATCAACCACGGGGATTGATATTAAGGCAAATTTAGAATCTAAAATTTTAGCTGGGCCTTGGCAGCTCTCCTAAATCTCCCTAGACAACTCAGTTCTATTGAATAAATAATCACTGAGTGTCTCTCATGTGCCAGCTTTTATTCCATTACCCCTTTTGATCTGGAAATGTTTTTATATCCCTTATCAGAAATTGTTTAATATAGCTCAATTACAGAACAAAAGAGATGGGATTACTTTAATTTCACAGTAATGTTAAGAGAAAAAGGACTAAAATGACAATACTACCTACTTGGTATTCTGTAAATATTCCATGCTCTATAACAGGTCATAAACTTGTGTAAGCTGTTTTCTGTTCCTGGAATGTCTCTATCCATTTCCTCTCTTAGCACTTTCCTATTTATCTTTTAAAATGTAGCTCAGTATCACCCACTCAGTGAAGACTTCCCTGGCTTTCAAGGAAAAGCACTTAGAGGTTCTGTCCTCTATGCCTCAATAACATCATCTGCTGTGTGTCCACCTCCCACATAAACAGTGAATCCTTCAGAGCAGCAGCTGGTCTCACTCAGTTCGGCACATGGAAGGTAATCAACGCACCATATTGAATGAGTGAATCCTGGGACCAGGACAAATTAGGTCTTTAACCTCTGAGCCTCAGTGTTCTCACTTAAAAATATGCATAATACTCACATCACAGACTTATTCAAGAGTCAGATTGGGAAACAGTAATATTTTTTAAATCATGTTGACAAATGGTATTTTCCTTCCTTCTAGGATATGAATTTTACAGCTATTCAAGGGGGTTACAGTGTCCCTCTATCTGCTTTACCACCAAATTACCAAATGCCAGTATAGTGTAAATTTTTCTCTCAAAATTTTCTTTTTCTTTATCAGCACTAGTGATGACCTTTCTTTTCAGAGTCAGTTTCATTTTTCTATGACAGTTGGTGGATGTAGAGAACTACAAAATAGTTTAAGGCAGGTGGTTTAGAGGTTGACTTAACATGTAATGTAATTTCATAAAATACTGGCCTTATAGTACGTATAAACTTTGAGAAAAACTATACAATCTATGTCACAGATCTTCTGCTTATAAAATATCAAAACTGGAGTTTAATCTGAGAATGCTAAGCATTGGTTTTACTCATTAGTTTCTCTAGCAGGTTTTTAAAAACTTTATATCATGAAAAATTTAAAGACAGACAAAAGCAGAGAAAATAGTAGAACGAACTTCTCCAGCAATTATTTAAATCCGTGTCTTATAGACAAATATGCAGTCAAGTCACTCACTTGGTCTGAGCCTCAGTTTCCTCAACTGTAAAATGAGAACTTGAATTACACCAACACTTTCTGAACTGACTTCATGAAGCTCCCTTAGGGACTTCAGCGAGAAGCATTTTTGCCATTCAAGAGAAAAATGTTATATACTGGGATTCATAACATATTTGAGCAAAAAAAATTTGTGGCTAAATATTCTGAAAAAATAAATATCACCAAACTAGACAACTTCTAATATTTCTTTCACTTTTAAAGTACTGTGATTTTTACATATTTGATATATACTGAATATAACTTGATGAAAATAATTTACTTTTTACATCAGTAGTACAAACATTTTCCTATTCCATCCAATACTTAGTATGTACAAGTCCATGGATGTGTTCGAGTTGTCTTTTCTCCATTGACAGCTGCATAATTTCAGATACTCAAAGAAAAAAGAAAATAAATATTGGAGGTTTCTCTTGAGAAATACTTTTATGTATCTTGGGATGAGGTAAGGTCTATTTATTCTAACAAGTTATAAAAGTCTTTTTCTATAAATATAAACTCTAGATTGTCAGAATTATTTTTGTGGCGATAATACAGAACATAAGGTGATCTATTTTTGAGCTTTTCAGTATTTAAATTTCACATAGAGAGATTAAATGGCAGAGAAAGGGCCTGTAAGGAGGCTATTCATAAACACAGTTCATGAGAAGAAATGATGAATTCATTTTCTTCTTCTAAGTTTTGCTGCTCATTTTCTCATTTCACCCTAAAGCGATTCCACTAGAAAAACATATTGTCACTCAAGAAGTAAAAAATAGTCTAGTAAAAATTGTTTAGTTCCAAGAGATCAGGAAATAAAGAAAGAAGCCAGGAAATTATGGTTTGAGAGAAGACAACACAGGAAGGCTAAGTTAGAGGAAAATGCATAGCTTCAGTCAATAATTGGTTTGCATTAAATATATATTTTCATCTTTACAAAATAGTAAGTAGAGAACTATATTAGAGAACTATATAGATGCTGCTATTAAAAACATGAAGTTGATACATAGGGAAGTAATGTTTTTCTTTACTTTCTAAATATATTTTGCTCAGATATTTAAATAATATCCAATTAACTTTCAAGTTTAATTATTAAGTGTCTTCAAAATTGCTGACAGGCAATCTGACTGCTTTCTTCCATTCAGTTCACTCGCTCACTCTCTGAGAAGCCTTTCACACATCTCCTTTCTTTGAACCACCACTCCATTTCTTTCACATCCTTACTCTTCAATGATCACCTTGTTCCCTAAGAAACCAGGAACAATTTTAAGTGACTTCTATATGCTTCCACTTCTCATACATCTGCACTGTAGCCATATTCTCTGCTGTCATCCCTCTCAACAATCCAAGGACACTGTGCTAGCAACTGTCCCCTTTCTCTTCTGCTCCACATGTCTCCCTCTCCGTTGCACCATTCCTATCAGTATGCAACTACAGCAGTCTTCCCTTGAGACTCCCAGTGGCTGCCTGAAACCATGGATAGTACTGAACCCTATATATACAGTTTTTGACTATTACATACTTATCTATGATAAAATTTAATTGAGATTGGTTACAGTAAGAGATTAACAACAACAACTAATAATAAAATAGAACAATTATAACAATAAAGACAGGGTTACTTGAACACAGGCACTGTGCTGCCATGACAATTGATCTGATAACCGAGATGGCTACTAAGTGTATACAGTATGGATACGTGGGACAAAGGGGTGATTCACAACTCAGGGGGGATGGAGCAGGATGGTGAGAGATTCCATCATGATATTCAGAATAGCATGCAATTTAAAACTTATGAATTGTTTATTTCTGGAATTTTCCATTTATGATTTTTGGACCATGGGTGACTGTGGATAACTGAAACCACAGAAAGAGAGACTGTGGATGGGGTGGGGATAGGGGCACTATACTCACTGTCTCCAATATTTTTCCTCCAAAATCCTCCTTAACCCATTCCAGTAAGGCTGTAGTCTAAGAGCATTCCACCGAAGTATTCATCAAAGTCACCAATGGTGTCTATACTGCAAAATCCAAAAGTCTATCTCCAGTCCTCATTTTCCGTGACCTACTTCAGTCGTGCGTGACACAGTCAATTTGAAACATGTTCTTCACTTGGTTTTCAGGACAGTACCACGTTTGGTTCCTTCCTCCCACCTCACTGGTTGTTCAACCCCTAACATGCTGGAGTTGTGGTCAGTCTGTGGTCTTTTCTTAAAATTTATACTTATTTCCTCTAGGTCATTTAATCATATTTCATGGCTTTAACTACTTTCTGTGTGCTGATGATGTCCTGATTTTCAAATCTGTATCTTCAAACAGGGCTCTCCACTGAATGCTGGAATTACATGTAACATTGCTGACTTGATATACCCAGCTAGATGTTAACCAGGATCTCACACTGAACATGATCAACACTAAGCTGCCAACCTTGTAGGCTCTCTCATTTCAATACATGAAGAAACCATTCTTCTAGTTACTGGGACTCCAAACCTTGGATTACTGAAACAGCATCTTACCTCATTTACCAATTTCTGCCCTTGCTCCCTTTGTTTCTCCTACACATTGTTCCCTACCTAGCAGCCACAGTCAGATCATTTTACTCCTCTGCTCTAAACCCTCCAGTACCTTTTCATCTCACTCAGATTACAAGTGGTTTATGAGACTATTATTATAATGGCCTACACAACTCTTTATCAGCTGGTCTCACCTCCTATTACCCTCCTTCATTCACTCTGTCCTAGACATACTGGTCTCCTGGCAGTTACTTGAATGAGTCAAACACACTCTTCCACTCAGGCCTTTGTCCTTGTTTACCTCTACCTCCAAATGTCTGCATGGCCTGCTTCCCACCTCCTTCAGGTCTCTGCTCAAATACCATCTGTACTAGGAAGGACTTCCTGACTACTCCATACAAAACAGCAACACTTCTCCCACCACTGCCCTCCTACCCTGTTATATTTTTCTCCAAACCACTCACTTCCATCTTTATATTATACATTTACTTGTTAGTTTGTTATCTGTTTTCAGATATAAGCTTCAAGATGTCAGGGACCTTGTCTATTAGTTTTTCCCTGTAGTTTCTGCAGTGTCTAGAATAGGGCTAGTACATGGTAAGGCACTTAATAGGTATTTGTTGGAGAAAATTTGCCCACAGAGGTCCAATTAAAATTTCTAATTTGTATAATTTCACCCCAAACCTGAAGATGACCAAAGACCTATAGCTCAAATAACTTTAAAGAGTGTGGAGAGCTTGTCGGTTAATAGGTAACACTAACTTCTGGAGGGTCAGGTCAGTCACCTAGGAAAGGAACCATGCCTTCACTGGTCTTAGCCTGTAATCACCAAAATATGAATGTAAAAATTTAAACAAATAAATCACTATTACACTTTCAGATAAAAAGCTTATTTACCAAGCATCAACTTACGTTTTAAAACATGGATCACCAGACATCAGCTGCATACTGATCAAAACCTAAACATAAGAAAAAGAAGTTTTGTGACTATAGAAGATCTCTTTAGAAAAAAAGCCATGTTCTACTAATCTATATGTCCTCCAGAGCACCTAATGCAGTATTTCCTATTTAGAAAACATTAAATAAAATGAATACCAATTGGATTGTATCTAATATTAAACTGCTGCTTTATACAGACACAGATTAAGACTCATTTTTAACATTCAAAACTTTGTAATTGCAAAAACCAGAGCATAGAAGATGGAAACAGGAAGTATGGCTCGGCAGTGACAATCCTGTGGGTACATGCTGTGCTGGTTTAGTTTCTGTCTTTCCTCTGAGGGGGGTTAAGCGTGTGAAAGGTTTCCCTCCAACTCGCTATGTTGTTGCTTCAAGGGGTGCCTGCTGGTGACCTGTAAGAGTAGAATGCTTCCCTTCTTTGCTCTAGCTTTAGATCAGAATTCAAAGCTTTGCAAATGTTTTCTGAAATGCTGCTGTTTGCTAGCTGCTGAGTGCCTTTTAAGAATCAGTCATAGGATCCTATTATATTCTTCTGGGAACAATAATGGTAACAGTAATAACAACATTAACAACAATCATGATTTGAGAACTTATTATGTGCCAGACATAAACTAAGTGTTTTATATGGATTGTTTTATTTAATCTTCAAAACTCCTATCAGAGATTGATATTTTCAATTTAAGCCCAGGAGATTAAGTGATATTTTCAAGATTAGGTAGCTGGTAAAGGGCACAGCTGAGATCTGAACCCAGGAGCATAATACTAAAACTCACAGTCTTAATGAAGAATAGTGTGTGTGTGTGTACATATATATACTAATGGCTGACATGTATTCTTCTACTACATTCTCATTTTCATTTTTATCTCTTCACCCCAGTACCTCTACTACTACTCTTTTTCTCTTTAAATGCTAAACATATCAAATGTGTGACCTACACCTGCTGTGGAGGTTTCCTCATCGCCTCTTCTTCCAGAGAACTCTACAATCTGGTTTCCAATTCCATCGAAGAGCACTCTTGGTTATCTTGAATGCTTCAGGAAGGATATGGAGATGGCACATACAGCTTTTAAGAAATTGTGTAGGGAAGTAGAATACAGAAGTGGGACACTGGCTGAAGATGAGAAGCTGCCAGAGCTGTTTGTTTATATGATAATGAGGATGGTTCACTAAAGGGAGAGAGGATTAGGAAAAGGGAATATCCATGGGGCAACGCTCTTGATAGACAAGCTTTGGATTCCAGAACCTAAGAGTAATGATTGACTTCTAACAGGAAGAGGGACACTTCACTAATTGCAATAGCAGGCAAAAAGGATAATAGGGCTGGAGAGATAGGAAGACTTCTAAATTCTGTGATGGAAAGATGAGGGAATTGGAGTTTAGTGCCTTCTATTTTCTTAATAAAGGATAAAGCAAGACCATTAGCTGATAGCAAGAGTGGTGTGTGGAGATGTGAGGAAAAAGAGGTATGAAAGAGGTCACCAAGGAAACTGGGAAAGGAAGCTTATAAAGGAAGCGGAGTAGGATTGTTTGCTAGTGGTGGGCAGAACTTCAGAAATCAGCTAGGCTTGGTCGCGTGATCTCCTGCAGCAATGTCCAACAACTAGGATGCAGACCAGAGAGGACAGTTGAGTCTGATGAAGGCTGGGGATTACTTAGGGGAGGGAAACCGAGGGAGATAGGGGCAAAAGAGCAAGGAGTATTTTTAAGGTTATGATAATCATGGATCATGGAATCTAAGTTGGATAAAGAAAGTAAAAGCAAGTGGAGGCTGAGACACAGTGAGAAAGTGATAAGCAGTGCACCAAGAGTACTGGAAACATAAGAGGTAGCAGTAGGAGAGAGCAATACTTTAAACTGAAATTTTGGAGGTGGTTAAGTTTCTAGACTCTAGAAGGTGACCATGGAAGTAGGAATTGAAATGAAAGAAAGGAAAAGGAAAAGATGGGTAGTTTAAGGAACTGGGAGTTCTTAGGCACATACAAGATTAGCTAGAGTTAGAGACTATATAGAAAGACAGTCCAGATGATGAAGCCCCCAAAAATGATGACAGACAGGGTGGAGAAAAGAATTGAATCAGGAGCTAAGTCATCAATAAGTAGAAGGAAGGTAATTATGTGGCCAGGAGACGAAGAGAGATCAGAAGGAAGAGTATGATTGATGAATGGTGTGATCTACAAGAAGAGTGTGGTTTTTGTAGGATAAAGTGGGAGAAATGGTGTGAGAGGATCAATGAGGAGCCATGAGCTGGCTGGAAGGAATGTGGGGGTCTGAAATGTAAAAATACTTTCAATTTTCAACAAAAACACCGTAATTCAGAGAAGAATTATCCATGTTTGTATAAAAGAAACTAAATTTAATGGCTTGTTCGGGATCAGTCTAAGAATGAAGTATTGTCTGTTTCTTTTGCGTCTGATGCTTTGACATACGGTATGTGACATGAAAAGATCGCTGAGCAGGTGGCAGAAGATATGCATTCTGGTCTCAGCTCTGCCACCCACTACCTTAGTGAGGTACTTAACCTTCTGAGTCTCAGCTTCTTCATTTACAAAATGGAGATAATCTATGCCCATATGTCCAACCCTATCTATTTCTCAGAGTATATACAAGCACTTTGGAAATTTCTCATTTCTATGGAGATCACCACAAAACCATAAAATTAACATGATGTGCACAGAAGTTTATACCGTGTTATTTTTCTAATTTCCTCCTTACCTTATTTCACTATCTTCCTCTCCACTCCAACTATATCCTTCCTTTCTTCACAGCTGCTAACATTGTGCAGGAATGGATTGGCTATAATACCCACTTCATGTATTTTCACATCTTCAGGGCTAAATATTTACTAAAAAGGAACTTTGAAAACTGTAGGTATGGGGTAATTCTTTGCTTCACTAACTAACCATCTAGTTTTTATTCAGAATCATTTTTCTTTCTTGTCATTAGATAACTTATCAACATGGGTGACGTAACTAAAAATCAGCAAATGGTTCATTCACTGAGTTTTAGTTGGGTGCAAGACACTTTACAAAAATTTTCTCGACTGGTCTCATTTAATACTCCTACCAACTCTCTAAAGTGTATATTCTGTCTGTGGCCATCAAAATGTGTGCCTCCTGACGGCACTTGGAAACAATAGGGCAGGCACCCAAAGTGAGCTCCACCTATCACTGTACCCAGTGACTGCTATGTGGCCA
Source organism: Lyroderma lyra (assembly GCA_004026885.1). NCBI lineage: Eukaryota > Metazoa > Chordata > Mammalia > Chiroptera > Megadermatidae > Lyroderma > Lyroderma lyra. Next base: position 140,877 of record PVJL010000979.1, on the reverse strand, counting down.
CCACAGCTGTTTTGGAAATGACCTTTTGGGAGCTATAAACATTTTAAGCTATTCATTCATCATGCTCCTTCTTCCCAAAGAGCCCTTACGCTGTAATGGCTGTGTGCATTGTTCCCTGAATGGTCACAGCACCAGAGAGAAGCACCTTGGGATCATGAAGGTGAACAGTCAGTAACTTTCACTGCTTTTGTGATTTGGATAGTTTTTTTTTTTTCTTCTCCCTAGGTGGTGAGTATTTCAGTGATGAGGTCAACTTATGGTCTCAGTATTGATTCCCATCTTGCCCTTGAGATTATGTACCTACACTTATTTAAAGGCAGAGAATTTTATTTGTTGACATGTAAATCTTGAAACGTGCTTACTTTAAGAATAGAATTATCCTGTCTTGTATTTTTGGTATCATAGCCTTCCAGTAAACAGCGACGAGTGGTATTTCCTGATCCAGCAAACTCTGCCAGGTTTAGATCTGCAAAGCCCAGCTATGAAAAGAAAAATAATTATATTAATAGAATATCTACTAGGCTTCTATCATACTCTCCTTAAAATAACCATTCAACACATGCTCTACACAAATTATCTCAAACTTCAGTCATTTGTAATTTTTGCCATCTTAACAATACCTGTTTTATTATCTACTTAATGTATCTTTAAATTGGCTCACTTTTGGTAAAAAAAAATTATTACCTATTGTACTCTTGTCTTCAGCACTACAATCTTCATAGTCACAGATTTTATGTGCTAAATACGTGTTTTCTGTATACATTAAAATATGTAACTGTTGCAGTTAATCATGCCAAACCACTAAAATCACTGCAAGTAACGATGGTACTCACACCACACTTCGGAAAGCTCTAGCAAACCAATCGTGATCACTTGCATACAAATATAGAAAACTGATCAGACTTCCTTTTCCCTAATCTGGTTCTGGCTCTATTCTCAATTAACCACTGGTGACCGCAGACAGTTGCAGGTTATTAAGTTCTCACTCTCACATAAGAACTCAAATGATTTAAGGGTATCGCATGTTCTTTGGGACAAGTCCCCTCTCCTACAGCGTCTTCTGTAACCCTGCCCTGCTGATGCCTCTTGCTCTGACTCTTCCTTGATGAACCATACTTCTTCCCTTCCCCAAACCTGTGCCCCACACTGACCCTCTCTGCTGCTATTCAGCAGTTCAGCTCAGACCTGTTCCTCCCTCTTACCACGACCCAGGTTTGATGTCCATCTGGGGCAGCTATGAAAGATTGCCCTTTGGTCTTTCCCTGATGTTGCATAACTCTGTTTCTTCTTTCCAAGTGATACAATAAGTCAACCCCATTATATCTTTTTTTTTTAAACAAATTAAGTGTATTCTACATGACTAAGTGTATATTGAATTTTTGTTAAAAAAGTTATGAATTTGCAATTATTAAGCACACCTCCCTGAACACATAATAAAAAGTATTGATTATTTGAAACACTGCTGTGATTTTAAGTTGCCTGCTTTAAGATTTTAAAACACACACTGGGCGTATATGAATGGCATTCAAGATGAAGATTTTAATTGCAAGCTGGGGCAATATTTTAGTAACTTTTAACTGGTAATAAAAAGAATGAAGGATAAGAACTTATGAGACCAGCAGAAGGGCCACAAGCCCCAAATGCAATTAAGTCAGAACACATTAAGCCACAGGTAACATATACCTAATTTTCAATGGTTACTCTGGTATTACTGCCTCTTTTAGGGGTCCAACAGATCAGCCACAAAGCCTGGGTATGCCCAGGGCAAAGCCACCTCCAAATGAGCATGTAAAGACTCATGTGGCTATGTGATCACCTATCACCCATACGTCCTATTTTATACACTATCCCTTCTTTATAAACCTCCAGCACCACTTTCACATTTGCACTCTGTGCTGATGTTTTGCTTCCTATTCTACTCAGAAGATGAAAGCAATCAGAAGAGCACTTAACTTTCATAAGCCCTTATTGCCAGCCACATCCACTCCCTCCTGCATCTCTGCCCACATTGCTGCCTTCCCACAGTGAACTGGCTGTGCTCCCATCTGAAGCCAGCCACTCTCCTCTTGCCTGCTCAAGTTCATTGCTCTGGGGACTTTTCCCTCTCTTCTGCATTCTAAAATTTCCCTTCTTTACTGGATCATTCCCATCAGCACACAAACATGCTGGATTTTCTCCATCTTACTGGACTAAAGAAATTAAGACCTCATCCCACATCTCTCTCCCGTCTATTGAACTTTTTTTTTTTTTTGCATCCTTTTATTGCAAAACTCCTCGAAAGAGTTGTCTATGTTGACTGCCTCTAAGGCCTCCGTCCTCGGCCACTGCATCAACTTTATCTCCCCCTCTCCTTAATTACTCTTCTAGCTACAAGGTCTGTTTCCTCAAAAACTGCCAAAATCACCTCAAGGCCTTTAACAATTACTTTTTTTTTTTTTTTACTGGATAGATTCTCTCTTAGATCTTCTTGTCGCTTTCTTCCTCACTCCATTTAGATCTTTAGATTAGTGTTCAAATGTCCTCTCTGTAAAGGGTCCTTTTCTGACCATTCTAAAACATGCCCTGCCTCCTCTCTCTCCTACCCTGTAGCTATCACCCTTTATCCTTTATCCGCTTTATTTTTCTCCTTAGTAGTTATTATCACATCATGTACATACACATTTCATATTTATTTAGTTTACTATCTGTCCCCCCTCCCTCAACCCTTCATTAGAATGTAAGCTCCATAAAGATAGGGATCTTAGTCTGCTTTGTTTACTGCTGCATTTTCGATATTCAGCATAGTGCCAGGAACAATGCCTGGCACACAGTAGGCAGTTACTACATGTGTGTTGAATATACAACAGCCCATTTGCTTACCATCCACTGCTGGAATGTTGGTACTACAGTGTCACTAAGCATAATGCAAGTTAGAAAAAAAAAAAAATCTGGTCAGTTCCCATTAGGAAAACATATTAAAAGGTGGAGTATGTCAACGTGATGTTTCAGGCTGAAGGCCTGAGTACCTCTTATGTGTCTGGCCCTGTTCTAGACCCTGGAAAATAGTGATAGACAGGACAGATAAGGACTGTCTTGAAAGAGGTTACATTCTGGTAAGGTACAGAGAGTCCATATTTCCTTCTAGTTTTGTCTTTTTTTTTTTTTTTTTTTTTTTTTTTTTTTTTTTTTTTTTTTTTTTTTTTTTTTTTTTTTTTTTTTTTTTTTTTTTTTTTTTTTTTTTTTTTTTTTTTTTTTTTTTTTTTTTTTTTTTTTTTTTTTTTGCTTTTTGGTATGTGGGTAGTTCCCTGGCTGGGAATCGAACCCTGGCCGCAGCGCTGACAGCGCCAGTGCTGAAGCCTTAAGCCACTACACCATCAGGGAACTCCCTCTAGTTTTGT